>WSXT02012750.1:0-14515 GCA_011762715.2 Neuroterus valhalla
CAGACAGACAGACAGACACCTTCGTAAAAACAATTTTTTCTGACTCAGGGGGTCTCAAAACGTGGAGATTTCATCAAGTCCGCGAAAGTTAATTTTCACATAAAACCAATACCTTCTCATTCAGAATGAGAATGTAAAATAAGTGCAGGCAGCGAGAAGCGAGCGTGCAACCTTGCGATTATAAGTTAAACGCCTTACCAGGTGAGCTACCAGGTTCTTGAAAATATATTTACGCTTGCTCAACGACCATCCGCTCGCAACTCTTCAAATGCTTTTGTCTCGGAAATGGTCCAAAATTCCGCCTTCCTGATTTTTCTCAGAAAACCTCTAGTAGGTTTCTATCACTGAGGAGAGTATCTAACAAAACAAAAATTAGGTGACCTGAAGGTCCCCTTGTCAGATAAGGAAAACTCGCCATTAGTCAATGAGAGGTGAAGTCGAAGCGCGTTGTGCGACTCAATTTGATTTCCAATCGGGTTGCAGCGCCATCCCGTTTGATCTATTATGAAATAGTATAGGGAATTTCCTTTCTCTGGTCATTCCACTCGTAAAAGTGGTATATTGAGCATTCGTAATTTGGCGCCCATGACCTGCTGGCGACCCCCCGCATTGCGGGGCCAGCGGGGGTGTTATTTACGCCACTGTTCATAATTCAAAATAATAATCGAACAAAAACATGAAAACATGAAAAAAACATTTCCTGATCTAATGTTGTTTTTATGGTTGCGAAAGGTGATAAAAGCGATTAAATAGGGATTTCAAGACTTTCAAATTGATTTTTAATGGCTTTGTTTATTTCTTTGGAAGATTGTAAATGAAAGAAAAATGTTATGTCATATCTCATTAGGCATATTATTATTTTCTATCTTGAACCATTATTGTTGAACTTGCTAATGAGTTCAATTTCCAACCTTTTCACACCTAATGCTTTGAATCATTCAAAATTGGAGTTCAAATTTAAATAACTGGACGGGAAGAAGATAAGAGGAAAAAATTGCAAGCGAGTTGATAAATTTTTACAAAAACAAACGAAGAATTTGCTATAAAATATTCACATCTCCTCAAAAATGAGATTCTTTTCATCAAAATAGATATATTTTGAATAAAAAAGTTTAATGTTCGACAAAACAGTGTAAAGGAGGAAAAAGTTTGAATAAATTATTGAATCTTGAAGACGAAAACACTAATTGTCAATGGAACTATTGAATGTTAAACTAAAAAGAATGTGAATCATCAACAAAGCTGTTGGATTATTACTTAACAAGTTAAACTTTCTACCAAAATAGAGAAATTTTCGATCCTTAAATATTGATTTCCAACGAAAAGGTCATTTTCAACCAAGTCGTTAAAGTTTCAATCAAAGAAGATTAAGAATTTCAAACAAGAATGGTCCTTATCAATCAAAGAGTTGAATTCTCTACCAAAATAGTTTAGGCATGACTTTTACCGAAATCGTTGAATCCTAAGCTCAAAACAATGAAATTTATACCAGAAGAGAGGAATTTTTAAACAAAGACGAGAAAAAAGTCAAGAATAAAATAAATTTTAAACCTAATTCCTGCAACAAGCTGAAACAGTTTGGAACAGTTTGACTTTTTATTTTATGTGGAAACGGATTCCGACCCAGCAGTTTAATTTTCAAACGAAAATATAAATTTTCTACAAAAAAGTTCAATTTTAACCAGGAAAAATATGAACCTGCAACAAAACAATCGAACTTCCAACCAAAAAGGATGATTTTCTAACAAATTGTTTAATTCTCAACTAAGGAAAAAAAATTTTAAGTTATACCAAAAAGAAGAAATCCTCGGAAAAAGAGTTATTTTCTACAAAATAATTCAATTGGTAACCCTCAAGTATGATTATTTAACAAAGAAGCTTATTTTCAACTAATTGATCAAGTTTTCACCAACATAGTAGAATTTTTAACCCAAAAAGACGAATCTCAAACTAAAAATTCAATGAGATCCAAGCAGTTTTTAATTTGAATTTTGTTAGTCACAAAGAATGGAAAATCTTAACAGTGCCTAGGGAGGTCCTGACTAGAACTTATGAGTCCAGTTGTTCTATAGAACAACTGGAATCTAAGTGTCTTACCTCTGCCCTAAATCAAATAGGGACAAACAATGAAATTTTTACATAACATGTAGAAATCGGGATTCTGAAGATGTACGAAATTGATGTTTAATAAGAACCGTTCCATCGTGTAGCAATCTAAGTTTCTGCAGTAATAAAATTATTTTTAAATTAGCTTTCTTTGATAGAAGTGCGCAAAATAGGCGATCGCCAACTTTTGTGAATCACTTAGCATGAGTCGGTCGCTTGAAGCACGAGTTGGAGGCTCGAAGCACGAGTCGAGAGCGTGAAGCACGAGTCGAAGGCGTGAAGCACGAGTCGGAGGCTCGAAGCACGAGTTGGAGCTTAGCGAAGATGAGTTTATAACAAAGATGGTCGTGGAGAGCTGGAGTTAATTACCAAAATCATACAAGGTTGAGAATTTGAATACATTGTTCAAAATATATTTATTTTGTTGCAGAAGTTACCTTTTTCCGCAGAAACTTCCAATTACTTTGTTCAAAATTCATTTTTCTAGTGGAAGTTTTATTTTTTCTGTTTAAAATTAAGCTATTGTGTAGAAAAGTTGGCTTATTCTTGCTACTGAATTAACATTTTCAATCGAAAATTCAAATATTTGATTTTTGATTAAACACGTGTATTTTTTTCATGAAAATTTAGATATCTGGTTGAGATTTTCTGGTAAGAAATTAATTTATTTTGATAATTAATGTTTTGTTGGTTGAGCTATATTTTTTGAACTGAAAATCTAACTGTTCAGTTTTCGGTTTATAATTGATATTTTCGACCAATACTTGATCTTTTTCTATTAAACATTCATCTGTTACATTTGAAGATTCAACCGTTTGGTTGGAATTTAAATTATCTGTTTGAATTTAAGTTTTTTGGTAAAGAATGCAGCTATTTGTTTGACAAATGTACTTTTTATGTAAATGTTAAAGTAGTCGATAAAATTACAATTTCTCAGTAAAAAATGATATTCTCTTCTCGAACATCCAACAATTTGCTAGAAAGGTAAACGAATTGGTTGAAAATCATTTTTTTATTGAAAATCCATCTTCCTGTTTTGACATTCTACTTTTTTCGCTGAATTTCGAGGTGAATGTTTGAAAAGTGGAATATTTTCTGATTACTGATGGAAAAATTATATTTTCATTAGAAAAGCCTATTTTTTAGTTAAAAATTGTATACATTTCCTTATAAAGCTCGTCTTTTTGGCTCGAATGTTGAAGAGTTTGATAGAAAATTCAACTATTTTAGTAAAATATTCAGCTAGTTGAGTCCAAATTGAGCTATTTATTCGAATTATCAAAAATTAATATATCTTATTGAAAATTATTCTCATGCTAGAAAATTTTTATTAATTGGTCTGAAATCCGAATGTTTATTAATTAAATCCCTTTTTACGTATAGGAAGTCCGTTCTTCCATATTAGAAATCCTCCTTTTGGTCGAAAAGTCAACTTTTTTTGGTTAAAATTCCACTGATTTGTTCAATATTCCTCTCACTGGATATGAAATTCGTCTTCTTGGATTCAAAAATTTATCTTTTGGTCGAAAAGTGATTCTTTGGATAAAAATTAAACTATTTGATTGGTCATTCATATTTTTGAATGGGAAATTCGTCCTTTTAGATTGGAAACTTATCTATTTTGGACAAAGTTCGTTTTTTTTATCCAAGGAGTCTACTATTTTGCAACAAAGTATTTTTTTTATTGTAATTTTTTTTCATGGTTGAAAGTTATTTGTATTCAATCAAAAATTCCACTTTTATGTGTGTTTCAGAATTCTACTATTTGGTTTAAATTCATCTTTTATGGTTCAATGTTGATTCTTTTACCCAAAATATTTCCGACACAAAATCAAACACTTGTAAATTTTCCCTACGCTAGATATTTTCTACACTGAACTGAATAGTAATTATTTTTAAATGGCATCTTCAATATTTTTCCTACACAAAATATATTCCACACAAAAAAATGTTTTCCTCTCAAAATATATTCTACAGAAAATTTTCCCATCCAAATTATTTCCTACAAAAAATATCTCCTACACCAAAATTTTACTTACTGAAAATGAATGCTACACAAAGTTGTCATTTTTACTCATATTGTTGCCGTAATATTTTTCCTGCACTAGAGGTTTTTTTTTCAGTTTTTCTCGTTTTGTACTATTTAATATACTTGAGGGTGATTCTGAACAATTATTTTGCAAATTTTCCGAATTGAAAAAGTTTTTATTAGCCTCCTGGAAAAACCATTGAAAATTTCTCTTTCAGCAAACAATTGAAAACTGACAAGTTTTCTATTGCCTTTCAAGTTGCTTGAAACTTCATTTTTTCGGCGAAACTTTTTAATAAAGCATTTTTATAAGACCAATAGAAAGAGATGGAACAAATGTTTAAAAAATAAGTTCTTCAATTTCTAATCGTTTACAACTTCTTGAAAATTGAAAACTACAAAATTGTTCGAAATCACTTTTGAGTAAACTAAATAATACAAAATGAGCAAATTTTAACAAGATCAATAGAGCAGGAACGATATTCAAGTAAAAATTAGAACTTTGTATAGGATTCATTGTATACAAAAACAATTTGTTGTCAATAGAATAGAATAAACAATTTTCAAGCAATAATAAAAATGTTGTGTAAAATGCATTTTGTGTAGTAAAAATTTTGTAGAAAAAAAATTCTTTGTGAAAAATAATTTGTGTAGGAAGAGTATTTTGGTGAATATATTTTATTTAAAAAAATTATGTGTAGGAAATATTTTGTGTGGGGAATGTTTTGTGTACGAAAAATATAATAGTGTTTAATTTTGTACAGGGAATATTTTGTGTGTTCTGTTATGTTCTGAGGAATATTTTGGCTTAATGTCTGAAATCACATTTAGAATAATTTACATTATCGATAATTATCTTGAAGGTTCTGAAATTTTTATTTCCTTCCAAAATTTATATAATTATTTAATTTTCTCAAATCTATTATTATTATTTTTGACGGTTGAAAGTCAACCAGAAAAATGTAATATGATTTTCGTTCCAAGTTTGAATAGCCACCTTACATACAATTTTTATTTTTTTCCCTTGTTTGATTTCAAAAAGACTTTCGGTTTGTTGAGGCCTTTCAGATAAGAGTATTATCTTGAGCAATTAATTTCTCTACTTGTTACAATCAACTCAAGCACCCCATCATGTTCTGGTCGATTACTCTATTGTATAATGAGCATCAGATTAAAGTCTGTGCTGGGTATTGTGTTTGCTGATGCGGTGAAAACTTCGCGGGCTGCCAAACAATATTATTTAGAAAAAATGCTTCAATTTGAAGACAATTTTTTTAGATCAGAGAAATTATTTAGGGAAACCTACTTCCTACACAAACCTATTCTATACCAAAAATATTGCACGCAATGTGTAATGACTAACTTTTTTCCTGCACAAAATATTTCCTACAAAAAAATATTTCCTGCACAAAATATTTCCTACGCAAAATATTTCCTGCACAAAATATTCCCTGCAAAAAATATTTCCTGCAAAAAATATTTCCTGCACCAAATATTTCCTGCACAAAATATATTCTACACAAAAAATTTCCCACACAAAACCAAACACTATCATATTTTTTCTACTTGAAACATTTTCTGCGCAAAATAAGAAATTATTTGAAAATATTACGTCTCATATTTTCCTACACAGAACATATTAAACAGAAAAATTCTTCGACACAAAATATGTGCCCTAGCAAACTTTTCCTACAAAAATTATTTTCCGCAACAAATTTTCCCTCCACCAAAGATACTTCGCAGAAAATTTTTTCTGCACAACAAGTTTTTCCTGCACAAATAATAAATTTTACGACAAATTTTCTTACACAAATTTTTCACTGCACAAATATATAGTAATGTACAAAATATTTCCTGCGCAAAATATATCCTGCATGAAGTATATGCTACACAAAATATTTCCTGCACAAAATATCCCCCACACAAAATCAAACACTATTATATTTTTCCTGCTTTAAAAGTTTGGTACACAAAGTGAACGAGTGATTATTTGAAAATATTACGTCTTACGCTTTCCCACACAAAACATAATATACACAAAATTTCTCCTTCATAAAATATGTTCCCTAGGAAACTTCCTTCAAAAATTATTTTCCATAACAAATTTTCCCTCCGCCAAATATACTTCACAGGAAATTTTTCCTGCACGAATTATTCTCTACAACAAATTTTTCCTACACAAAAAAAATTCCACGAAAAATTTTTCCTACAAAAATTTGTCACTGCACAAAATATATACTGCACAGAATATTTCCTGCACAAAATATGTTCCCTAGTAAACTTTTCTTACAAAAATGATTTTTGACAACAAATTCTCCCTCTACCAAAGATCCTTCGCAGAAAATTTTTTCTGCACGAATTATTTTCCTTAAACAAAATTCTCCAACACAAAAAATAAATTTCACGAAAAATTTTCTTACACAAATCATTCACTGCAAAAAGTATTTCCTGCACAAAATATGTCCTGCACAAAATATATCTTACACAAAATATTTCCTGCACAAAATATCTCCCACAGGGAATCAAACACTATTATATTTTTCCTAATTGAAAAATTTCCTACACAAAATAATCACATGATTATTTGAGAATATTACGTCTTACATTTCCCTACACAAAACATACCATACACAAAGTTTTCCCTACACAAAATATGTTCCCGAGGAAACTTCCCCTACAAAAATTATTTTCCACAACAAATTTCCCCTCCACCAAAAAGACTTCACAGAAAATTTTTCCTGCACGAATTATTCTCCACAACCAATTTTTTCTGTGCAAAAGATAAATTTCTCGAAAAGTTTTTCCTACACAAATTTGTCACTGTACAAAGTATATCCTACACAAAATATATCCAGGAAGAAATATTTATTGCGCAAAATATTTTATACACGAAATATTTCCTGTACAAAATATTTCCCACACAAAATCAAAGATTAATATATTCTTCCTACTTCAAACATTCCCTACAGAAAACAAGAAGTAATTATTTGAATATATAACGTCTGACATTTGCCTACACAAAAAATATTATACACAAAATTTTTTCTACACAAAATATGTTCGCTAGAACACTCTTCCTACAAGAATTATTTTCCACAACAAATTTTCCTTACATAAAATATACTTTGCAGAAAATTTTCCCTGCACGAATTATTCTCCGCAATAAATTTTTCCTGTGCAAAGTTTAAATTTGACGAAAAATTTTTCCTACACAAAATACATTCCACAAAAAATTCTTACTACACAAGTGTTTTTACACAAAAGCTCTTCATACACAAAAATTGTACTACGAAGAATATATTCTACACAAAATTATCATCATTGATTGAACAGTGTTCCTGCTACTATTCTCAAAACCAAATTTCCCTCTATAGATTTTGTTCATTTTTGCTAATTTTTTATGGTCAAGTGTACTTGAGAGTGATTCTAAATGATTTTGCAAAGTTTCCGAATTTGAAAAGTTGTTAACGATTGATATTTTATGACCTATTTCCAAAAATTTCTCTTTCATTCGAATTTTTTGGTCTTGTAAGAAATGTTTTGATACAAAATTTTCAAATTTTGCAGACAAATACTGTTTCAAGGTAATTAAAAGGAAATCGAGAATGTTGAATTCCCAATTGTTTTCTGGAATAGAAATGTTCAATTATTTCTTCTAAGACGCTGCTCAATCTGTTCTGCAATATGTCTGTTACTATAACTGTAATTTCCATCA
Organism: Neuroterus valhalla; assembly: GCA_011762715.2. Classification (NCBI taxonomy): domain Eukaryota; kingdom Metazoa; phylum Arthropoda; class Insecta; order Hymenoptera; family Cynipidae; genus Neuroterus; species Neuroterus valhalla. The sequence goes on from WSXT02012750.1 coordinate 7,851, forward strand.
AGCAAAATAACAGTTCTTGTATAGAAAGCTATTAGCCTTCTCTAGTGAAACAACTACAAAACGTTTTTGGTAAAATTGCGATGTCTTTTGGAGAAGATAAAAGAGATATTCCTGAAGACAGGTCAATTTTTTACAACTTTCCAAAAACTGGAAACTGTGCAAAATCACTCTTGGGTACACTAAGTAATACAAAACGAGCAAAGATAAACAAAAGCTTTAGAGCAGAAACAATATTTAAGTAAAAATTATAATTTTGTGTAGAATTCATTGTGCGTGATAAGACTTTGTTGTTGGAAATAATAACATAAACAAGAAGTAAAAATTATGTGAAGAAAATCTTTTTTGTGGATAATAATTTGAGTAGGGACAATTTGTTGTGAGATATATTTTGTATGAGAAGACCTTTTTGTGGAATATATTTTATAGGAGAAAAACTTCTTGTGGAAAATAATTTGTGTAGAAAAACTTTCTCCAGAATATATTTTGTGCAGGAGAAATTTTGTGTAGAATATATTTTGGGTAGGAACTGATTTTAGGAAAATTCAGGAAGTTAAGGAAAGAAACTATTGGGAATTTAAAGTTGCCATGCGAGACCTGATGGTCATCTAGCGAACTAACCAATATGGCTGCCTATGGGATACACTTAGCATTGTTTCCATGTGTGTGGCACTCAAATAATGCGATAATAATTAATTCTGTGTTAGATTAATTAGTTAGAAATACATAAGCAGTTTATTAAGTTAATATAAAATCTTAAAAATGGAATTCTCCTGGAATGATAGAAAGGGAAACGAAACTCGCAAAGGCAATGCGTGCTGTGTTGTCAGTTGTGACTCCAAAAAAAATATCAGCACTAATTTGAGTTCCCATAATGTACCGAAATTTGGCAGTGACACTGTTACAGTGGAAAATCTTGTTGGAGAAAGCATCGTTGTTGTTAAACGTTCCAAATGGTTAAAACGACTCAAGATTCAAGATACTGATCAACAAAATACTATTTTTCTCTCTGCATTTCAGCATGGATGATGATGTATTTTCTGGTTTATTTTTTGAACAGTTATTACGTGATTGTTAATAGAAATATTATCATGATCAGGAAATAAAATCTGTGGGTAATCCTATCTCCCTATTTATAAGTTGTTCCACACACGATTATAAAACCAGAATTGAGCTCTTTCACCTTAGATCATGTTTCTGGAAGACGGCGTTGCAACAGCGTACCCACACAATGTTTCTAGAGAAAGTAGCAACATTTTCATCACATTTAAATTATACTTTACTTGAATAAACGTGTTAAGACTGATGTTAATCATATGCACTCCGAATTCCATAGGCAGACATGTTTGTTCTGATACAGCAGCGCCTCTTTGCCCGCGGTGGATGTTTTCATTGCCAAAGTATAGCTCAAATCGATAATGTAGCAAGTTACAAATACTCGGCTCAGTTCCAGAAAGTCAGCAATGCATCGTTACCAAAAGCTCATCACCAATGTCTCATTGATATTGATACTTGGCATAGATATTTATTGAACTTTTATCGACGTCCGAATTTTATTTCACCAATCGACGCACATTTTTTTTAACTGACCCATCCCATATCGGATGGCTCTGTTACTGTGGACGAAGATGTTAAATGTTTCACCAACTGTGAATATAGAAAGGCCCCTGGCTACGATGGAATCAGCTATGGGTTTAATGAAAATCTGCCGCGAAATTGGGCCCTGCATAATTGGACACAAGATAATGGATACGGACAAAATCCCTAAAGAATGGGTTAGGTTATTAACAACTATAATTTTTAAAAAGAGTAGCCCAGAGGACTCTGAAAATTATAGGCCTATCACCCTTGTCAATTGCATCGCGAAAATGTTCACTCAAGTTACTTGTGATTGATTGGTCTCTTGGGCAACTGAATTAAAATTGATCCCTGGATCACGGTCAGGTTTAAGAAAGGGTAGAAGCTATCTTGACAAATTATACACGCTAATATCCGTCATTCAAATACGTCTGAGAAACCCGGGTGCGGTAGTATATGCTGCTTTCGTCGACTTCAAAGGGGCTTTTCCATCTGTATCGCATTATTTATTATGGAGGAAACTGCATTCTTTATTGGGTCTTTGCGCTGAAATAATTAACATCCTGAAGAATTTTGATGCTGCTGCGCCAACTTGTATTAAGACTGACAACGGATCAACCAAATTTCTTGAAGGTTATCAGGGCGTACTTCAGGGAGAAGATTTAGGTCCATATGAATTTGTACTTTTCATCTCATCTCCGACCTAGAAGACTATCTTATTCGGCACGGTTGTAGGGGCCTCTCCGTAAACAGAGTAGTAGAAATATTATTACTGGGTTATGCGGATGATTATGTGCTTATGGCAGACGCATTGGTCGAACTGAATAGAAAACTGAAAGCTCTTGCTTCTTATTGCAGGAAAAATAACCTTATTGTGAATACGGACAAATCTGAATTTGTAATTTTTACTAAATCAGCAAATTCATCTGGTCCATACACTTTTTTACCTGCCGCAAGAAAACCCGTTAGTGCTGTGAACACAGCCGTTGGCTCTGTTCCTAGAAGAATCCACTCGATCGGAGTAGACTCATGGAGCTCTTATGCCAGACTATTCCAGGCTTTTCCAGAGTCTCTCTGTGAGTACACTGCTGTATAATTCGCAGGTTTGGAGCCTCAATCATTTAGAAATCATTGAAAGAGTACAGCTCTTTTTTTTTAAGAAACTCTTATCCTTGCCTACTAATACATCAAACTACGTGGTGAGATTGAAAACCGGATCTTTGCATTTATCTCATAGAGCCTTGAAAAGTATTCTATCTTGGTTGAATAAAATTTCTACAATGAATGATTCACGATACGCAATATTGTGATTCAATGGACTGAGATCACAGTCAGTAAAGCAGCCCAACAACAAATTTAACTGGTTTTCCAGATCCGGATTTTTGTCAAAACAGGTGGATTGATGGATAGATGATTAGGTTTATCACTGAACACAAGAAACTCTGTCCGAAAGACAGTTCTCAGGAACTACAAGTCTTATCTTCAAAACCTTGATAGAGAACACCTAGCCTTATCTTAAAGTTTACTAATTTCCCCGCACTTGTCACTGCGATCCGACGCTCAACAATATTAACTTATGCGAATGCCTCTGTTTCATAAAAGAATTTTGATAACACATACATGATTTCAGGTCTTTTCGGCGCCTATGAAGCGGGTCTGAAGCTCTACTTTTTACTCCCTAGGGAGTGAGTAGTAGAGTTTTAGCCCCGCTTCATAGGCGTCGAGAAATGACTGAAATCATCCATTTGTTATACAAAATATTGTCTGCGCCCAGGGAGAGAAAAAGGACTCGGCAGAGTTTTTTTTAATGTTTGTGTTATAACGATCGTATCTCGTTTCCTGCCCAAACTCATCAAACACAAAATATATTGTACGCAAAGTGTACGAAAAGTTTTTTCCTACACAAAGTTTGTGCTACATAAAATCAAACACTATTATTTCTTTCCCACACAAAATATTTCCCCCAGAAAATATTTTCTCCACCAGATGAGATAGTTATTATTTCAGAATATTTTTCATAACATTTTTCCTGTACAAAATTTATTCCAGACAAGAATTTTCCAACGATAAGTATATTCTCCATAAAAATTCTTCTCTCACAAACAATTTTTCTTACACAAAGTATATTTGGCAGAAAATTTTTCCTGTCCAAATTATTTTCTGCAACAAACTTATCCTACACAGAAATAATTCCACATAAAATTGATCCTACACAAAAATTGTTTTCTTTTGGTTTGAAGATTTATCATTTGAGTTGAAAATCTACACTTTTTGGTTGTCACTCCATCTATTTGATCAAAAATGTATGCATTGGGTCGTCTATTTTTGGTAGAAAATTATTCTTCACGGTTAATTCGCAAATGTTATCTTGAAAATTAATTTGTTTTGGTTCACGATCCAACTATTTTCTTGAGAACTCGTTGTTTTTAGTCAGATTCATTTTTTCTGTTAAAGATTCATCGTTCCAGTTCAAAATTCATTTCTTCAGTTGGAAAATTATCATTTTGTTGAAAGTTCATCTTTTAAGGTGGATATTATTTATTTTGGTTGGAAAATAAACTATTTGGTAGAAAATTCGTGTATTTCGTCAAAAGGTCGTATTTTTATTACGAAATAATGTTTTTGTTTCTGATTTATTCTTTTGGTTGAATTTTATTATTTTTTATTCGAAATAGAATCCTTTTTTATTGGAATATCAATAATCACGTTTCATGTTGATTGTTTATCTCTTCATTCAAAAAGATAAATACTTTTTTGAAAGCACTGTTCGAAAACAAACTCCTATACTGAAAATTAATTTTTTCAACCAAAAGTTAAACTATTCAATTTCCTGTTGAAAGTTAGTTTTCTTTGGTTAAAGATTCAACCATTCAGTTAAAAATTTATGTACTTTCTTTGAAAATCGGACTTTTCGTGGTAAATTATTCTATTCGGTGAAGAGTTCAGATATTTTGTTAGCAACTCCTTTTGTTGCTGATTCAATTCAACGTTTGAGATGTTATTTTTTGGAACTTTTTGTTTGTTGGATATTCCTCCCCCTTGGTAGAACATTCATCTTTAGGGATGAAAATTAATCGATTTCGCGTGTTGAAAAAAAAAAAATTATTTTGATCTAAAGGAATGGATTTTGTCCCAATGCAAAAAATTATGTTGGAGAAACGGTTACTTCAATTAAAAACAAATATCGTTCTAAACGTACGAACATTCGTGTGTTGCGACATCTTGAGCACTCGTGACTATCGGATAATTACAAGAAAAAATGAGCACACGAGAGTCCACTAACTAAAAGTTCGATATTTATTCTATAAAATTCCGTAAATGGATTGGGGAAAAAAAATTCTACGGAGTCATGATGTTGAGTCATTATGATATTTCCCCTTCAAAAACAGGAATAAAATACTTTCTTATTTCCTTATCTGGATCTGACGAGTTTAAACGAAAGTTTGAAATTGATAAAATGGTTAGGGGTTGTTTGAATTGATAGGATGTCCGTATAGGTAGTTTGGGGAAGGAGCAAGTTGCTAGGATAATCTAGGGATTTTGGAACTGCGGAAGAGTGGGAGGTAAACAGCCTTTCATGTAGGCACTTTTGGAGAGGGTTTAGAGATTTAGTCTTCCTCTGGGGGAAACTAGAGCTCTGAGAGGAGAAAGAGTGGGAGAAAGTGGAAGGTGAATTTTCTGGCGTGTTTTCCTCATTCATAATTGGTTTTTGTCGAGCCAATCGCTGTACTCTGTCATTGATTGACTCTTTTATTCCCTTCATACAATCTTCGTATAAATCTATGGTGAATAATCCTCAAGTAAAGGCCAATGATCAATGTGGTGCATGGGACAGGATGCGCCAATTATATGTTGACTGGTCACTTAAACGTGACAGGGCATGGTAAACCTCTCAGGAGAGAGCAAACGTGATGACGTGTTGAAATTCGGAAAGGAGAAGGTAGCACCAAGATTAGTTTTGGCTCTGTCGGGACAGCATGAGTACACGGTGATCGACGGAGGAAGGAAGGTGAGAATGGTTTGATAGCACGTATGCACGCCATCGGTTTGGGGGAGGAAAGTGTGAGTTGGTAGCGCTGAGGTTAACATAGGCCTTGTCGCGAAAGCATTAATTCCCGCTGAATGATGGAGGACGTAGCATGTATGCACGCAATCGGAGATGGAGGGTTTTAGCCTGAGTTGATAGCATGTATGCACGCTATAGGATTAGAGGAGGAAAGTGGGAGTCAATAGCGCTGAGGGGAACTTAGTCCTTATCTCGAAATGAATGCACGCTTTTGGAGGGTGAAGGGAGAAGAGGGAGAATAAGAGAGAATACTCACCATGGTACCTAGGTTGGAGCTTTATTACTTCAGCAGAAGAGCTCTGTCAGACTGTCTGAAGTGGATTTATCAATCGCAGCCAAAACTCGCCAGTGTTGCCAGATTCCCACCTAACAAAGTCGCGAATAGAGGACGCAGGAGTAGCCCAAAAAGCGCGAAGTTTCAAAACCCCAAATAGCGCATACAAATTTAAATGAGGAGCCCCATTTCGCAGTTTTTATGATATAAAGTTAATTCGATTATTGAATAAAATTATTTTCTATAATTTAAAGTGAATAAAAATAAGTATAATTTTCACATTATAAAGAGGGAAGGATCGACGAAATAAAAAGATTCGTAAAGACGTTTTCATATAAAATTTATTAAAAAAAGAATACAAACGATTTGAACAGGAAACTATAAACTCTTAATTACAAAATAAACGAAATATTTTCATTCTGTTCATTTTCGAAAAGATTTATTATTTATTCTTGAACTTCTTCCTCTATTTCGCTAAAAATACTTTGGTTTTCTTTATTCTCTAGTGAATCTAGAGAATGGTACATGCTTGTATTGAAGCGATGAAGCATATTCTTTGTTGGTTCGAAGTCCTTACAACATGTGTTATCAACTTGGAAGAAATAATTTCATTCACAAAATGAAAAAATATTTGGTTGCACTTTCTTACACTTTCTTGCACCAGTGCACAATTGTATGTTCCACTGGTTTGGTGTAGAAAGAATTGGTGCACGATTTTTCCTACACCTATGTTCCACTGGTAGTTTGTTC
>WSXT02012761.1:0-14514 GCA_011762715.2 Neuroterus valhalla
ACCTCAGGGGCCTTCCCTCTATCCGCAACCTGGGGACGCGCTACGTAGTGGTGATAGGTACCCACCAAGTAGAAATAACAAATTATACAATATTAAATTCAAAAAACGTGCACCTCTACGTTAGAGTGCGATTCTTCATGAGTATTTTAAAAGAAAAAAGCTATGATCCTCTAAAAATTGAGGAGTCAGCTGATTTTTGTCCCAAAATAGTGCTTTTTTCCCACTTTGCGGAGGTGGTGGTGAGCCAGGGAGAAGAAAGATTAAGGTAGAGTATACATAACACAGCTCTATAAAAAAAAAATTTTCTTTGTTGTCCTGAATATATTTGCAAATTTTTATGTTTTCAAGTGCCCAAATTGCAAATATATTCTTGAAACTTCTGGATGTGCTCTTGTTTTTATGATTCTTACATATCTTATATTTTGAATAATTATCATGACATGATTAGGCTTTTACCATACTTCCACCATCACATATCAAGTTAGGGATGATAAACCAATTTGCAAAAGCGTTCGACAAGGAAGGAGATGGTTTTAATTGCATTTGTAAGAAACTTCCGAAGCTCATTATGGAAAAGTTGAAAGGTGGAATATCTGATGGTCCTCAAACACGGCAATTGATGAAAGACACAGATTTTGTTGAAGTTATGACTGTTCCGGAAAGTAAAGCTTGGAAAAATTCTGTGCTGGTAGTCGAAAATTTACAAGTAACCATAAAGCAACAAATTATGAAGAAATGGTACAAGATATGCTGACAAACTTTCAGACTCTAGGAGCAAATATGAGAATCTATTTACACTATCTCCACAATCATCTGGATGAATTTCCGTATAATTTAAGGAATTATAGTGAGAAACAGGGAGAGCGCATCCACCAGGATCTAAAAGTGATGGTTGAAAGGTATTAGGGTAATTTTTGTAATGTTAAATGAAAATGAAGATTTAAAAGAGAACAAGAGCAGATCTCGCAAAATCATTGATAGTTACATGAATTTTGAGCATAAATATATGCAAAATCAATCCGATATCTACATGGAAAGAATAAGTCTTGGAAAAATTACTAGATAAGTGATAGACTTCCAGACAGGCCATCATTTTCAGAAAGTCTCGTATACTTTTTATGAAGGGGTCTTAAATTATCATGGAAAAATTTGGAAAAAGTTATGGAAGTATTCAAGCAAAGTTAAGGAACAACAGTTCTGGATTTTTCATAAGACAGTTTATAGAAAAATTGTATACAGTCATGACATGGTTATAAAGTGACCTCTTCATATTTTAAATGAATTGAATTGAGTATATCCTGTGTGGAAATTTTGTCATGGCGCTATCTGGGCCCAAACTAGGAAGAACTTGGCCCCAAATTGGGGATCTGGACATGACCAAACCACAAATGGAACGCTTAACCTGGACAGAGCCTAACTTACTGACTGACTTGGCCCCAACTTGTTTTTACCCATTTTTCTAGTCTCAGCCACATCAAAATTATATTTTCAAAATAAAAAAAGGTTAAAAATATTATTTTAGGTGAAATTGTTTATTCAAACGAACAATTGAATTAGTTGAGCAAATTTTTATATTCATCTCATTCCTGCACTGGCGAATTGTTTATTGACACCCTCATCCTCCGGTTGCCATCCCAATCTTTGGCATTGGTGAAAATCGTTATGGCTTGAGATTCTCCAAACTAAAAATTTATGATTGGTTCTTGTTCTCTGAGGTATTCTCAACAATATACTGAGCCACAAAATAAGTTGTGATATAATATCGCGTTTAAACATCTGATTCATAAAATGCTGACTTTTCAGGAGGAATAAATTTGGATAGTTAAAAATAAGGGCCACCCCAAAGTTCACGCATTATAGCGGTAGCTAATTTCGAACTTTAAAAATATTTACTTTTGAACTTTAAGTACAAATTCCTAAATAAATCTACTTCTGCAAATTTTTTAACCAATTATTCTTATTAACAATCAATTTAGGAGCAAAGATCAGATTTTTTGATACATCTATGTCGAAGGAAATTGAGGTTATACATGATTGAACTGAAAAAACAGATCAAATACATACCATTTCTACTAGACCTGATTTAATATAGTAATCGTTATTTAGTTATGTCTAATCAATATGAAATAGAAGAAAATTATGGAACATACTTAGAACTTTGAAGCACTTCTAAAATTTAAAACGTTTCCAAAAACGGTTACAAAAATGGTGACTTTACCTCAAAGCACTGTTGCAATGCCTGAGACGTAAACTCCTTGAACTCACTAGCCCACTAATGATGGATCAATTTGATTTGTCCTACGGAAAATCTATTTCGAACTTCAAATCGTCTTCAAAAACATTCACTGTCCGAATTTTCACTTGAAAAACTTCTTGTGAAGCGAAACAGAATAACACTAGCTTCTCTTATCCGTGAAATTCACTTGTTTTGTTTTAGCGAAGTTGCCGCATTGCCAAACAATGAATCGATATTAGATTTCGGCGCGCAAATTCAAATTTCCATGAAACTAAATAGAAGCAATGGTGCCAGACAATGTTGACGTCTATAAAATTAAATGATTCTATAACATAAACTAAATTACAATATCAAAAATGAAAAATAAAAGGAAAAAAAAAATAAATAAAAAAAATTCATTTCAGTTAAAACGTGAGGCGCCTTGACAAATACTCTATCCCGTCGCTTCACGCTTTTATTGATATTTTATGTTGAGGAAATGTTCAATATATTTAAAATTGGTAATTTTATAAACTATAATTGAAATGAATTTTTTTAAATTTATTATTTTTTTTCCTTTAATTTTTATTTTGTTAGATTGTAATTAAAATAAAAGCGTATTTTTTTATTTTTTGAAATTTTTATTTACTTTCGGCATTTCGTAAAGTTTGAAGCACACATAAATAATTAGTTTAGACCGTTTAGACGAAATCACAGGAACGCTTGGTAACATAACCTTAAAACAACATATTTGTCATCTGATTGTGGTAAACAGAATCAGGATGGAGCCCGACTAAAAACAGTTGCATAGCCAAGTTGATGGCGCTGCAATCAAGAGCTGTAAATCAGGGTTGGTTCGGACTAGAAATGAGGTATAAACCCTAGTTGAAGCCATGAAATAATTTTCCAAGTTGGGGCCAAACTTGTAAGTAGGCAAAAATTTGGCAATTTCCATACGGGTTATTACTTCTAAACCTTTTTATACTGTAACACAAATATTATAATTTTTTCTTGACAGATTATCATGCAGGAGGGATTCCACTATTTTGTAATATCTGTATAATTATCTATTTCGGCAAAGTTTTCCGAATTAAAACATTAAAAATTTTTTTATACATTTTCTCCATTCTTTTATCTTAGGAAATTTAATGCTAGATACAGCCATTCATTATTCCTAAATCTCTCTTATGCTACATCACAAACATTATCTTTTTTATGTCAATAAATTATTTATCATGAATTTTACTGCCTAGTAGGGTATTATTAATTATATACATTGGTTCAGTTCTTTGTGATTGTTGAAAAAAGTCATTTTTATTTAGAACAATGATTTCTTCAAAAATACTACGAAATTACGGACTTTTTCTTTGAAATTTGCAAACTTTTTCTAACTTTTCCCTAAAATGAGGTAATGAAAAATAGAATCTTACATGCATAATATTTCAGTCAGTTGTTTATAACTATCTCCTCTTAGAAAAATGCGAGAGAGTTGAATTTTTTCCAAGATTTCGCAGTTTTTTAGTAATGGACAAATAATAAATAAACAAAAAAGGGGATAATCTACACAAAATATGAATTTGTAGAAGAAGAAGAATGTCTTTCAACAGAAAAGAAGGAAGAATGGAAAAGTTAACAACAAGTTGGAAATTTCAGAAAAAACCACGACTTTCTACCACTATTCTAAGAGAAAATTGATAAAAATAATAATCATTTGTTTATAAAAATTTTCAATCATCTCATTATTGAAAAAAAATAATATTCTATACATTCCAAACAATGTTTACTGAAGCAAAGAGCAAAACAATAGAAGATAGCGTTGAAAACATGCAAAACCCTATTTTTAACTCCTAGAAATCTTTTTAAAACATAATAAAATAGGTTTGTGATGATGAAACTCTGGAAGTAATTTTTTATTTAAACCTTTTAACTAATTGTGAAGAGAGATCGTGAAGGAAATGTCGATATCCACATCATCCTTGATTCTGTCTAAAATTTCCAAAATCATCTCCTTTCTCAAGGAGAGCTTGATGGGATTTGTGAAGCTTTCGAATATCAAAGCTGCATGGGTATATGAGGGCTCGAAAACTCAAAATTTCAGATGCCCCCCTTACTTCCAAGAAACGCTTCTCTAAAACATATGAAAGTTGTCACTTTTACGTGTTGACTCCTCTAACGAACTTTAAAAGATATGATATGATGAGGATATCATTATTCTATTACCTTATTTCTGCAATCTTTTGTCACATTTTCCTTCCACTTGCTCTTGTCGGCATGCCTTTTACGGCCTACTTGAAGTTCTGACATAATATCAAAACTTAAAAGTAACTAGAAATTACTAATTACATTGTATTACAGTTACAGGGCAAAAATATAATATTCAATCCAATCAGAGAGCGATCTGCACATTCCGGAACAATTCGGGACACTGAACCTTTTTCATAGTAAAAATTTCAAAACAAAGGCATGATACGGTTTGTTTACATTCTTTATTACTGGAACAAAGGAAAAGAAATTTTCTATTATAATTTATTTGCTAATTCACTGGAAACAACGAAATATCCTGAAATATAAAGCAGTCGATTTTCTACTAGATAAGGGAAAAGGCAGCTTTTTTTTATGTTCAATTTTTGAAGAGACAAGTCTTTTATAGGAAAGTACACAGGCGAGAGTACTAGCATTGAGAAGCGCTCTCGAATCTGCTAACAATGCAATCGTATACGGCGTCGCCTGTTTTCTTACAAAATGGATACATCCGCCAATTTTCAATGATGTCTCGCTGGAGATTGCTACAGCTTCGAAGTTCACTTGATACTTTTCTTCGTCGAACCCAAGAAAACGTGCTTACCGTCAGGTCTGCATTTGCAATTAATTATTATTGAACATATGGCATTTTTACTTGTTTCTCCACATGATAGGCATCGCAAGGGTATAATGCATATATATACCAAATTTTAAGAAGTTTCAATGATATTTGTCTGAGTCGAGACGATTTCTGTTCCAAAAAATAATTGGATTTGGCAAGGGAGAGGTAAAAGTCAGTTTTCCAGGTTGTATTGCCAAAGGTTGTGGATGCCGAATGCTTACAGATATTTGAAAAACTGCCGGTGCCGATATGTAAAAAATCATTAGTGACGGATCAGGATCTGACGTGGAAAGAGAGGGACATTCAAAAAATGCTGAATGACAGAGCTAGAAAGGAGAGGAGTAAAGGGAGAGCAGCAAAGGTGTAAAACAAGAAAATAAAAGTAGAGGATACGATGCTGGTTTGGGACGAGGACAAAGAAGAGTTGAGAGAAGTGCAGAGGAACTTATTTCGTAGCAAATAAGAGGCTAGGGGAACAGCAGGGCAGTGCAGTGATAAAGGTGCTCTTTTTGACATAGCAGGGATAAAAGAAAGATGAGGACATTTGGAGGTTTTTGCATGGATTTGATGTAGTGGGGCTGGTAGGAACGTGGGTAGAAGGCAAGGAGTGGGGTAAAATAGAACCGAAGCAACCAAGGGGATTTAGGTGGAGGCTCCAAGAGGCGGTAAGATTAGAGAAAAAAGGTAGGGATAGTGAGGGAATCATAACAGGGATCAGGGAGGGTTTCGAAGAAGGGATGCACGGTGAGGGCGGGGATCAAGGGGTGCAAATGAGATCCCTTAAGATAGGAGTATTGACGTGCAAGTTTGTAACAGTGTACAATAGGGATGAGATGGAAAGGACCAGAAAAAGAGTGGAGGATTTTATCGGCGAGATAGAGGAGGGAACGGTGGCATTATGAAGGGTATTTGAATGCGAGAATGGGGAGGGAAGGGTGTCTCTACAGGGATGGGGAAAGTTCGGAAAAGAAATCGAAGGACACGTGTATGAATAAGGAGGGGGAGATTTTGAGGGACTGGATGGTGGATAGAAGATGGGTGGTCGCAAACGGTATGATAGCAGGGGATGAAGAGGGAGAGTACACGTATGTTAGTAAGGTGGAAGCTTCGGTTATGGCTATGTAGTCATGAATATGCCTGGGTGGGAGGAGACGGAGAGATTCGCAGTAGAAGGGAGGATAGAATCAGACCATCTGCCTCTTATCTTGTTGTTAAGAGGGGAGGGCCGTTAAAGGCAGGGAGAAGAAGTGGCAATTGGTGAGGGGAAGATATGGACCGAGGAGGCGATAGAAAAGTAACAGGGGCAGCTAGGGGAAGCGACTTTTGAAGAGGAGTCGGTGGAAGAGATATAAGGGATCTAAAAGTGGAGGTGACAGGGTGCGTGCAAAAGAAAATATTTAGAAAGAAGGAGGGAATGGTGAAACCGTGGAGGGATAGGGAATGTAAAAAGATGAAGAGGATGCTGAAAAGGAAGTACAAGAAGTGGAATGATGGAACCGCGAAGAGAGAAGCGTACGTAGAGATAAGGAAGGAGTTTAGGTTGTTGTGTAAAGAAAAGAGCAAGGGAGAGAGTAGGAGCTGAAAGTGGAGTTAAGGAGTGTTAAGACTGAGGGGGACGTGTGGAAGATAATAAATAGGTTTAGAAAGCGCAGGGAGGGGATAAGTGAGAAGATTGGAAGTAAGGAATGGAGGGAGTTTTTCAGAGACTCATTCCAGGGCTTAGACAAACGAAAGATGGATGAGGGAAGTCAAAGAACAAGAAAGGAGGGAGGGTCAGAGTTAAGTGACGAGGAGACAGAGTTGCAGATAAGAAAATTAAAAAGATCGAAGGCAGCAGGCTTGGACGGGGTGCAGAACTGAGTGTGTATTTTTAGCACACCAGCTATTAGAGACATACTAAAAGAGGTAGTTAAGAAGGTATGGAGGGGTATGGGATTTCCAGGAGAGTGGATAGAGGGGCTGATAGTGACTCTATATAAGAAGGAGGATAGGGATAGGCAGGAAAATTATAGAGGAATCACATTGATGAACACGTTGTACAAAGTGTACGCAATAGTATTAGCGGAAAGGCTACGGAAGGATGTCGAGGGGAAAGGCATATTGCCGGAGACTCAGGCGAGATTCAGAGCAGGTAGTAGCACTATAGACAATATTTATATTTTCCAGCACGTGGTAGATAGAGAAATAGTAAAGAAGGAATCAAAAGTGTACGCGTTTTTCGTAGATCTAAAAGGTGCTGTCCCATCGGTGGATCGCGAGAGGTTATGGTAGACGATGGAGGAGAGGGGAGTAGAGAAAGGTCTGATCAAAAGGGTAAGAGAGGTAAATAAAGAGACGAAAGGTAGGGTGAAAGGAGGGGACATGATTCCAGAGGGTTTCTGGATGGACAGGGGGTTGAGGCAAGGATGTCTGCTCAGTCCAACGCTTTTCGCGATCCTAATGGCTGATATGGAGAGGAAGACAAAGGAAGGAGTAGTTGGGGGAGTGAGGGTAGGAGGGGTTAGACTTAGTCACTCGCGTATGCAGATGACATAGTGTTACTGGCAAAAAGTGAGGAAGCATTAAAAGAGATGATAAAGAGGTTGAGAAGGTACCTGGATTGGAGTCGGTTAGAGTTAAATGCAGAAGAGTCCAAGGTTATGGTGTTCAGGAGAGGAGGTGGAAGAGATAAGAGAGAGGATTGGAAATGGAAAGGGACGACGGTGCAGGAGGTGACAGAGTTCGTGTACCTGGGGTTCCTGTTTCGGAGGAATGGACGAGTGGATAGGCATATAAAGGAGAGGGTAAGGAGTGCAAATTTTGTGATAAGGCAGGTATGAGGATTGGGAAAGAGGTTGTTTGCAGATTAAGCAAAGTATTTGAGTTAAGTATTTGATGTAGAAGTTTGTGTAAAACATGGTGGTGTAAGAAAGTCAATTTTTCAAGGCCAATAGGCTGGAGAATAAACATTTATCTATCTACCTAGTAGTAGACAAATTGACATGATCTTATGACAGAGATTATGTTTCACTCTGGTTATATACTCTTCTCTCAATCAAACATTTGCAGCTTATGAGTATTTGATTTGGCCTTGCTTTTGATTGATAAATTTTAATTGTCTTGTCTTCTATTTTGAACATGATTTCAATACCCTTTATCCTGATCACTGACTGAAGATTTACAGTACCTGGAATGATTTAGGTGCTAAAGTTATTACGGTTGTACGAATTGCAGAAATCAAAACTGCTACTCTTGATGCAGTAAAAACGAAGTGTGAACCATGAAATTTGAACCACAATTATTTTTGAGAGAAATTTTGTTCATCTCTCAAACTTAGAGTGACACTTCTTATCTAAGACTAGTCTGCATCGTATTTAAAAATCAAGGTCTATTAATTTTCAATTTTTTATTTCTCGCAAGCTGCGAAGTTAGCATTTTTTTCTGCACAAATTGAGACGGGATGGCCCATTAACCTAAAGCTTCCAAATTCTTCCCATTTACTCATTATCTGGCATAGCAAGTTGTGTACGAATAAACGCTGGTGCAGTGTATTTGGCTGTTTTCCCGAAAGGAATGTGGGCAAATCTTTCTTCTGGTAGTCTCAAATTAAGGATGGGGTCGTGATCGATATTCACGACTACCTTGAAGCCTTCATTGTCAAATACTGGACGAAGCTTTCTATCTATGACTATTCCCCGCATCAAGCTGTTATGTATCTCTACTTCAATGCGTTCTTCTGATATTGGTTGAATTTTACCACTTGCATCTTCGTAAGAAGCAATAAAAGGATGCAGCGTAGGCTCAAAATTTACCTGCTTCCACCGTTTGACCACCTGGGAACTCAATTCTGTAAGCAGAAATAGAAATAATAAATAATTTATATGATCATCATTTCAACTTTATCAAAGCCAACTTTTTTAGTGAGCCTAACTTTTCCTAGCATATCAAGATTTTAAGATATCCTAACTGAGGTGATTACGATTTGATCTCCATAGCAATCATCTCAGGTGGAGAGCTTCGTGGAGTCATTATATTATTACACTGAGAAAACCTGTTCACGCAAGTCTATCAGTATCCAATTCGTCTTAGGTGTCTCGCTTCCTCTAAACGACTGTTGTCCTCCTATCCTATAGGTCCCGTTCACACATTCCAACTACTTAATCTACTTCAATTCACTCAGAAACTCGAAATCTACCTAATTCAACTTATCTTACTGTAAAATTTTTGCTAACTTCTTTTTCTTTGTGACTTCTGTTTCCTTTTTCCTTCACTCCTCTTCCGCCTCAACCTTTCCATTTTTCACTATCATTTTTTCATTGTATCTCATTCTGTCCTCTAGCTCCCTCCAACCCCTCACCCACTCCTCCCCCTGCGCTCCCTCCCCCAGAATCCTTATCACGTTCTCTTGCCAGCTTCCTTCTTCTTCCATTCCTCTCCTACATCCTTCCCATACATATTCCCACGTTTCTTCTTCCCATTGATATATTCTGCACTTTCTTTTCTCTTTTTCTATCCAATACATCGCTCCTCTGACCTCTCTTTCCTAATTTAAATCTTGCTATTCTTGTCCATCTACTTCCTTCCCACCCCATTTCCAAGTATCTTATATTTTTCTTCTAATTCTTGAAAAATCACACCCTCCGTCTTCTTTACTCCACCTCGTTCGGACATTGTTTCGCCAACTCTCCTCCCTTCCCCTCCCTAGGCCTTTTTTCAAATTTCCCTACAATACACTCTCAGAGTCCATCGCATATATCATTCCGGTAACCTTCCCATCTCTTCCCTTTCCTTCCATCTTCAGCTTTCTTTTCTATATCCTAAAAATGACCATACCAGGGTATTAAACGACCACATTCTTCTTTTCCAATCTTTCTTGAATCTTCTCCTTCCTATTCCTTATACGGGATTCATTACCCCCGCAGCTTTTTTATTCCTTCTCTTACATGTGTCTTACAATCTCCATATACTTGCAAGATGTATCCAGAATATTTAAACTCTCTTACTTCTTCTATCTTCACTCCCTTACATCTCCTGTCCATACTTTTTTCTTCTCCCTCCTTTTCTGTACCTCATTATCTTTGTCTTTCCCGCATTCAATGTTACCAAGGTACTTCTTTCTCAAATAACATAAGTATTTATCCAATCCCGTCATTAGATCCGTCATTCCCTCTATATCTTCTGCCACAATTACTATAACATCTGCATTTGCTAGTGTAAATATCTTTATTCTCCCTATCTCAAGAGCTCCGCATTATTTTCTGCTTATTGCTTCTTCCAAGTCTGAGATCAAGTTATTAAATACAAGTGAGGTGAAAGGACTCTCTTTATCAGACTTTCCCTTACACCATTTTTACCATAACCTTTTCTATCTCTCCTTGGTCCAGAGAATCGAACGCCGCTTTTAGGTTTACGGTCATAGCTATCTTTCCTCCCTTCTCCTTTTTATTCCTCCTATCGATTATGTAATTGAGGACGTAGATGTTGTCCACCATCTTATTCCTTTTCTAAGCCTCGTCTGATTAAGTGGCACCATCCCTTCTTCCTTAATTTTTTTCTTTAATCTCTCCGATTATACCGTTACATGTAACTTGTACAAGGTTGGCATTATCGTCACTCCCCTAAAATCCTTAACCTCCTCTCTCTTGCCTTTTTTCAATATCAGTACTACTACCCCTTCTTTCTATATCTCTGGTCAACCCTCTCCTCACCATACCCTATTGCACATTATTCATGCCGATTCCTTTAGTCCATTCCTCCCATATTTTCATACTTCATCTGGAAGTTCATCCAGACCTGGTGCTTTCCCTCTTTCATTATTCCTAAAACATTGAATATTTCTTTTTATCTCATGTCCTCTTCCTCGTCTTCTTCCCTTCCCTCTCTTCCACGCTTCCTAACCTAATTTTCTAACTATATTCTCTACCCCTCCTAGCCTTTTCCTTCTTTCCTCTCTTTATTTACTACTTTCCAACTCTTCTTCTATTCTAGCCTTCTTCGCCTCTTCTTTAAACCTTCTTTTTTCTCATCACATATCTCAGTACATTCCTTCCTTTTTCTTCTATATTTTCCTTTCTCTTTTTCTCCATCTTCTTAGTTCGTTTCAAGCGCATAGTCAAATTTAAAACCAAATAAGATGGATTCTTATTTAACAGACCTAATTTTATTATTTGACTATTCAATGTGATTTTAAACAAATGGGATCGAATTCACACAAAAGAGATGAATTTTCAACAAAGAGGAGCATTTTTAACCGAATATTGAAATGATCTACAAAACCAGTTGAGTTTTCAACAAAAGTATAAATTCCCGCTGAAATAGATTTTTCAGTCAAGAAAAAAATGGCAACCAAATTGATGAATATCTTACGATAAATGTGTGTGTGTGTGTATGTATATATATTTGTTTGAGAATGCCCCTTGAGTGAATTTTTAACAAGAGGGTCAACGATTTCTATGAAGAAAAGAATTCAAAAAGATAGAAAAGCGAAGGGTAGACGAGATGATAGAAAGAATGAAGAGAGTGATTGATAGGGTAAAACAAGGTGTGAGAACAAAAGGGAAAGGAGATATAGTAAGATAAGAATGGTGAGATAAGTAAAGTAAGGAGGGTAGAGAGAAAAAAGATGAGGGTGTAAGAAAACGATTGAGAGGCAAGATTGCCATAAGGGAGTAAAATAGAAGAAAATGAGAGTATCAGGAAATGTTAAACAAGAAAAGGCAAAAAGAATAGGAAAATATATGGACGAGGTAGAGAATGCAGCAAAAAAAAGAAGGAGGAGGATGGGAATAATACAAGCAGGGAGAAAATGAACGACGCAATGGAATGGCTAAAAATAAATAAAGAAGTGAGAGGAGGAATGTGCAGAGAACTTAACAAAGTATGGAGAGGAGAAGGATGGCATGAAGAATGTAAGACGGGTGAGTGATTCCGCTTATAAGAAAAGTTGAAGGTTAAAAGTTAAAGGATTATGAAGGTATCACTCTTATTTCGGTGGGTTATAAGATTTATGCGGAAGTGCTTAGGAAAAGGTTAGAATATCAGATTTAAAATAGAGAAGTATCTCACACAACCAGATGGACTTTAGGAAAGGAAGGGTAATAACGGATAACATTTTCATCCCAAGCTCTCTGGTAAATAGGAATTGGTAGCGGAAAAGGGAGAAAATAGTGGCTTTGCTTGTCGACTTTGAAGCAGCGTTCGACTCAGTGAACAGAAGGGTGCGTTAGCTTGCTATGAAAGAAACGGGACACGATTGCGGGTTATTCGAAAGAATACAAGAACTATTTATGGAGACAAGATTCAGAGTCAGGATAGCAAATGAGAAAACAGAGGAATTTGAGACAGGAAGAGGACTCAGGAAAGGTTGCAGGTTAAGCCCGCTTTTGTTTAGTAAGATTTTGCAAACTTAGGGGGAAAGCTGAAGAAGAAGGGAAGCAGTACCTAAGGAAGCATTAAGCTTTACACTTTAAAATATTTAGATGATGTACTATTATCATAGGACGGAAGAGGATTGAATTTGATGCTGAGACGATTAGAAGAGTACATGAGAAGAAAAGATTCATCAGTAAATATTGTTAAGACCAAGAATAGAAGAAATAGAAAGGAAAAAGAAAGCAATAGAAGAAAGTAAATAGAATACGAGTAGTAGTTAAATGGAGACACAGGTAAACTCGTAGAGGAATCAGGCTTTTTGTTTAAAGCAGGGGGAGGCAATGAGCTACAAGAAAGGAAAAAGAATGGAGTGCGCTAATAGAATAATAAAAATTCAAATTTGAGGCGCAGGGAAGAGAAGGTTTGAGGATGATTGAAGAGTAAGAAAAAAGTGTTCCATATGCTAGCATGGGCAGTCGTGTGCTGAAGAGTAGAAAGTTGGGATAGATGGAGCAAAAGAGAGCAGACCGTCTTTACGAAAAATTCTTGAGGTCGGTTATGGAGGTAAGTTGGAGTTTTTCAGAGAGAAGAACTGGGAAGGGCGAAAATGGTAGTTTGGCAAATAAAGGGAGCGTGGAAGTTTGAAGGGAAGCTGAGGAGGGGGAAGGAGAGCGAAATCGCGCAAGCGTGCAAGAAGGAGATTGATTCTAGAGAGAGGAGAGACAACGAGAGATTTAAAATTTGAAGGAGAGAGA
The DNA here is from genome assembly GCA_011762715.2 of Neuroterus valhalla. Classification (NCBI taxonomy): domain Eukaryota; kingdom Metazoa; phylum Arthropoda; class Insecta; order Hymenoptera; family Cynipidae; genus Neuroterus; species Neuroterus valhalla. Next base: position 13,184 of record WSXT02012761.1, read on the forward strand.
CAGCAGATGAGGAGAGACTGTGGTAAACACGAAGGAAATATAGAATATCAGGAAGAAGAATTAAAGATGTTTGTAAGACGAAAGATAGAGGAAAATTATTGCAAGTACAAAAAGTGGTATAAGATGGTTGGATGGGTATGGGAACCAGAATAACTGTCAGAATTTCAGTATGAATAGCCAGAATATTTCTGTGCACGAAGACACTGCTAACAAATATACTAAAATCGTTGATTTTTGCCTATTCTGAATAAAATTTCTAATTGAAATAATATACTGGGATTTGGGGTGCCCAAAAAATATCGAAAGTTTTTATGATAGTACGATATTTACCAATGTGGATAAGAAAAAACACTAAGGTGTAGAACGAAGCTCCAGAATGAATCTTCATAATCTCTGAATGAAAGATACTGTACTGTAATGTCTTATGGAAATTACGCGAAGGTTATAACCAACGACTACTCTACGGCAAGCTTTATTTGGGCAGACTATCTCATTTATGATCTTTAGTCAGTTTTGATTGTAAGACGTATTCACAGTTTAAAAAAATATTTATATAACATTCATCCGTGACCTACATTGAAATCTTGAGAATAAAACTGATTTAAGTTCAATGTACGACGTGGTAAGAGATAAAAAAACTTGCTATACGCACAGAATATTGTTATCGATATATACCTTTCAGTGCAAACATACATATTCTCTTCTCCTTGCATCCATACATCTTTCTTTGCAAGCTCTTGTGTTTCTATAACTCTGTATGTCTCATTTATAAATTTCTACCTCTACCTCTGGGTACGCTACCAAACAAAGTTCGGAAATACAATAATAAAGGAAGGGATTGGAAAGGGACCTTCAAAATAAGTAAAGAAATAATTATCAACAAGAAATTTTAAAACCTTGTAAATAAAAAAGTAAAAAACTTTCCAACGTTGAATCGGTCAAATTTCAAACTTACGGAGAATCGGATTTGGTAACTTATTTCTCTATTTTCCATTGTCCAATATTTTTTAATAAGTTAAAGGGAACGGTTTCTTCCAAGTTTGAGAGCATTCCGAAATATTATTCACAAGGTTCAACAACATTTTTTACGAATATTTTTTTTCACTTATTTTGAAGTTTCTTCACTTATTTTTCAATAAATCCTTAGAAACAGAAGTTTTTCGAAGTCTCCAAATATTTTCTTCTTGTTTCGAAGTTATTCTTGAACATGTCATTTTTACTCCTCTTAATTTTCTTAGATTCTCATCAGAGAAAGTATAAGATTCGTATGAAATTCCCCCCCCCCCCCCCCCCCCCCCCCCTTCGCACCATATTTCTCACTACCTCCTCAA
>WSXT02012772.1:0-14513 GCA_011762715.2 Neuroterus valhalla
GGTAATTCCATTTCGCGACTGCACGATCTATTCCGGGAAAGTCCGACAGTATCAAATACATTAGATAAGTCTCCTTAGGTTCCTTCGTGGTGCGGATATAGCTCACATGTTTCGACAAATTATTGTTCATCCTGCTAATCGGAAATTTCAGTGCATTCTATGGCGGGAGACACCGATTGAACCAATCCAGATTTATGAACTGAACACTGTAACATATGGGATGTCATGCTCTCCATATATTGCGATTCGTGTCATGCGTCAGCTTGCTGAGGATGAGAAGGCTAATGTTCCTTTGGCAGCTGCAGTTTTTACGAACGAGACTTATGTTGATGATATATTCGTGGGTGGTGGTGATAAGCCTTCCACTCTTGCATTGAGGGATCAGCTCATTCAATTGACATCTGCTGTTGGTTTTCGTTTGCGCAAGTGGTTTAGCAATTGTTCTGACATGCTCGTTGGATTAGATCAATCGGAACACGGATCAGCGCTAGAACTCCCTTTTGATAACTGTTCAGGATTCAAAGTTCTTGGGATCTTATGGTGTCCTGCAGAAGATGCATTTCGTTTCTAGGTTTCCAGATTTCCAGACGAAAGTCTTACTAAACGCTCATTGTTGTCAGCGGTTGCCAAGCTGTATGACCCTATGGGATGGCTGGCGCCAGTTACGATCGTCGCTAAAATTCTACTTCAGAAGCTGTGGCTGCATAAACTTGAATGGGATCAAACGCTTCCTCCTGACATTGCTCAAGAAGGGCATGATTTTTGCTCAAAATTGCCTGCAATGTCACGTATCTTAATTTCTAGATGGACATCCCTTGGTACTGACACTAAGTCGATTGAAATGCATGGTTTCTCCGATACATCCCGTCTAGCGTGTTCTGCTGTTGTTTATATGCGTTACGTTTCCGAATCGGGTCATATCTCAGTAAAACTTCTCATGGCCAAAACGAAGTTTGCACCGATTAAAACAGTAAGCATTCCAAATCTTGAACTGTGCGCTGCTACTCTCTTGGCCAATCTTGTGCAATTTATCATCACTTCGCTCCAACTAATTGATGTGCCCATTTTCTGCTGGACGGATTCTTCGATAGTTCTTGATTGACTGCATAAGCAACCAGTTACATTGCCGGTTTTTGTTGCTAATAGAGTCTCTACGATTCAAAAAAAGTTGCCTTCTGCTACTTGGAATCACGTTCCATCAAGACAAAACCCAGCTGATTGCGCCTCGCGCGGACTTCCAGCGGATGAATTGATTAGCTTTTTTCTATGGTGGAATGTCCAGCCATGCTTTACCGACCTTCAGAGACTTGGCCTAAGCGCAACACGGAAACAATTGAACCGGAGCAGGAGGAATCAATCTCTGCTCATCCAACTACAACTGAGAAGGAAAGTGATTGGCAATCAAGGTTGATTGATCAAGAGTCTTCCTGGGCTCGTTTACTTCGTATTACAGCTTACGTTTTACGTGCCGTCAAGGCCTTCAAAGACAGAATTGTTTTTCCTAGATCTTTGACCGGCAACGAGATCCGCGAATCCTCGTTATTTTGGGTGCGCTATGTTCAGGCACAGACTTTCTCTCGCGAGATTGTTTCTCTAACGGCAGGTAAAAGGCTTACATCTAAATCACCTCTTAAAAGGCTCAATCCATTTATTGATAGTAATGGCATTATTCGTCTTGGTGGCCGGTTACGCCCATCAAAATTATTAGTTTAACAAGAATCACCTGCTATTTTACCGAAGCATAAAGTGTCGAGCCTCATATTAGAGCAATTTCATTGCAATTTGTTGCACGCTGGAATTCAGTCAGTCCTTTATATTGCTCGTACGCAATATTGGATAATTGGCGCTCGGAGTGAGATAAGGACAATTGTGCATCGGTGAATTACATGCTCGCGCGATAAGGCTAGAACGGAAACTCAACTTATGGGTGATCTACCAACTCCTAGAATCACGCTCTCATGTCCCTTTTCTCACAACGGAATTGACTATGCGGGTCCATATTTGATACGCTCTAGTTCAGGCCGTGGAATGAAGTCACACAAGGCTTGGATATCAATTTTCGTCTGTTTCGCTACGAAAGCGATCCATTTTTAATTAGTACATGATTATACTACCGCATTTTTGATAGCCGCCTTTCGACGATTCACTTCACGTCCTAGGATTCCCACTGATGTATACAGCGACAATGGTTCGAATTTCCGCGGAGCTGATCGTGAGCTCTCGCATGCTTTCCGGAAGCTGCAAAAAGATTCAAATGTAGCTTTTTATTTAGCCTCAGATGGCACGACCTGACATTTTATACCTCTTATTGCTCCACACTTTGGCGGGTTGTGGGAGGCGGAAGTCAAGAGCGTGGAACTTCACCTACGAAAACTTTTGTCAAATGCTACGCCTACGATTGAAGAGTTCACGACGCTACTGTGTCAAATTGAGAGCTGTCTGGATTCCCGCCCTCTCGTGCCAGCCAATGATGATCCGGAAAGTTGCGAAGCGCTCACTCTAGGCCATTTTTTGAGTGGATCTGCTTTAAAGATTGTACCGACCGTTTATGTTCTTGATGTCCGCGAAAACCTCTTGTCTCGCTGGCAGTTCTGTCTATGAATTTTAGAACATTTATGGCGTTTGTGGTCGCGAGATTATCTTCAATCCTTGCAACAGCGAACCAAGTGGTTTTCACGTCAACCAAATCTCCAAGTTGGAGATCTTGTACTTCTAAGGAATGCCAATCTGCCCCCTGCGAAGTGGGAGTTGGCTCGTATTTTTAAGCGTGTTTTGAGTCGAGATGGAGCAGTACGAGTTGTCCATGTAAAAACTGCGAATTCCGAATTTGTGAATTGTGAGATTTCTGGTTCCGCTCCTGGGCCCGTCGGCAAGAGTCGTGCGTTCACGGCGCTTGGCCCGAGCAGGCGTATAGCCATTTTCCTCAGTCTAAATTTTCCGTCGAGATGACATGTATGTTACGAACCTCGCTGCCAAAACCACGCATAACCGCCTTTGTCATAACCGCTGCCAATAAAGTGAAAAGTTTAAAATAAAGTAACTGGTCTCTCCTTAATACCTGAGCCACCGCAATCATTAAAAACAAGCGTCTGTGGTGTTTTTTGCAGAAAGGATGAAGATATCTGATTTAAGGAGGGCCGCGTGGATTCCCGGCCAGAGCTTTTTCCGCAGGAAACAGATAGGAGGCGAGCTTTTTTTTTTTTTGGCTGGCTCATCGTCTTCGAATGAGCTAGAGATGATAGACTCATCGTCTGAGAGTAGGAGTGACACCGATTTTACGGGGCCTAAGGAACACTTACATTTGATTCGTTTTGACTTTACGGTACGGAAGTCGGAATAGTCTTTGGGTGGATTTCTATCGGGCTGGAGAGTGTCCATGAAATCCAAGCCGTTGGCTGGATTGCATGGAGTTGGTGTGACCTAAGCAGAGCAGGTGATTTTAGGAAATCTCAATTTGAAGCAGTGCATTAAGTTCATTCCGTCGCGCCTGGTACAGCAGAATCTATCAATGTACCATTAGCAACGACCGGTGAATTTTCAGTCTGAGCTCTCAAACGAGAGTGTCTGATGTGATTCTGTGCTTCCCGAGTGGTACTGCGAGTGCTTATATGCACTGGCAGCCAGTCAGTTTGCGAGAGCGCGCAGGCGCCTAGGAGGTATCTCGCCTCGTGACTTTACTAGCATATGACGTGATGTCTATGGGACGAGTTATGCCTTATTACAAATTCGTAATAGAATCTATTAAGAAACGTTTTTTAGAAAGTATCCTTCAGAAATATAGATATCAATTTCAAAAAGCCATTATCGAAACTTTAAGACTGGTCAGGGTTATATTGTAGCCTCCATTCCACAAACTCAGCAATTCATTGAAATCACTTTGTTTAGACACTCTATTACCCCAAGTTCTATTACACATAAAATGATTTTTAATATTTATTCTTAAAATGCATGAAGGAAGTTTCATTGAAAAGTTTTGCTGCTTTCGTTTTATTTTGAATATTTTTTACACGCTACTTGGAAAAGATAGCTAGTTGAATAGATCAGAAATCCGAACCTCCAGGATCAGATATCGCTACGACGCAACGTAGAGAAGTAGCTCGAAAAATGTTAAAATATATTTTGGTTCCAGAGTTTTTCAATGCCCTGCCGTTAACATTTTTTTTCGCAAGCCTCGAGGTCGAAAAAGTCTTCCAATTTCTTGAGAGGTAATCCTTATTCAACTCATCCCTGTAAAGTGGGAGCGCATGAGAAAGAATAAGACTTTTTAAAACATCATTCCCTAAATAGAACAGTTTCTTAGGCTAAGATCTACGAATCTGTGTCAGAGTAAATTCGACTAGAAGTGACTTTTTATGTAGACCGTCACATAAAATTGCAATCCATGCCAGAATACTTTCGATTGATGCGCCATTCTCATCAAGTAATAATAAGAACTATTTTACGGAATTTCCATCAGAAAACATATACTGAGCTGAGATAATATGCGTGAGTGATTCCTTTCCTATGAAACAAAATAGGACTTAGGAGCTAGACGTCACCCAACCAAGTTGGTACGTTGGAATTGCAGAGTTAGCGGAATCAGGAACCAACGGCTGACTAGAACAAGCAGATCTACAGAAACAGACACCAACTGTCTTCTATCGCGGTCTCAATTGAATATTTTGTATATATACAAAATGAAAAGGAATGTTGTGTTACGACTCTCGACGACCTCGTAACGTTAGTTAACTACGCGAGACTAGATCTTCCGATAATAAACGTTCATAGATTGATTCACAATATTTGGCAAAAGATAGTAGCACCTCCGCTTTTAAATAGTAAATTTAAATTAAAAAATAGTCACTCCCTAGACGGCTGTCGTCGCCACAGACAATACGATAACGTAGGTAGAGAAGTTTATAAATGAATGAGGTACACATTTATACACACGGAAAAGGAGAGAACTATGATGGGCCAATCGGAAAAAACGACACCTGCAAGGACTGCGAATTGACATAAAAATCAAGTTCTGACCTTTTCAAGAATAACAAATAACCCTGAATCACAACTCCCAACAACAAACGCAGAAATTTTCGAAATGCTACGAAAACTATCGGATCATATAACTGACATAGAACTCGCAACAACCTCAAATCTAGTTATCCCTGCAAGATGAAGGCCTTCACAAAGGTTGGATGGAAGTGTTGAAGGTATAACAACGGTGAAAGAAACAATCCCTGCAAGGAACGCGAACAAAGTATTACAAAATTTTACTAGACAAGACAACATGTGAGTTGAACTCTCCATTGCTTTTGTGAAAAGAATTGAAAAGATCGTGAAAGAAACAGAAAAATCTATTTGCCACCTATCGATCAAGAATTATAATGATCTTTCCAAAGCCCTTGGAACTAATCTTGGGACAGCGGGATAATTGGAAACACATCGCATGAAATTATCACAAATAGTTCAAGGAACGGAAGAACCACACAGAATTTCATCACAACATTCAACAAAAGAATGAATGAATTTTTGAATGCTGTTGAATCAAAATATTTCCAAATAGATGATCGAAGAATTTTTTTTTTTTATAAGGAACAAACTGTTCCAGAAAAATACATCATGAACATGAAAGAACAACTTTCAGACCAAATTTTAAGTAGAAACCCAAACCAAATGAGAGAGACTCAACGAATTGCAATACAATCAAAAGTTTGGTTAGCCGAACGGAGTAAAATTCATACATTAGGAAACATAATTGAATCACAACTACCTATCCAAACAGAACATTATGGACTTTCTTTGAGAACTCAAAACTTCCAGTTTTGATGGATGTGTTGCCGTCCTCGCTTCGCTCGGCCGGCAAACTTCACGCTCATCAAAATCGACTGTTTTGAGGCCGTGCCGCACACGATATTTTTTGCCTCGAAAATATTAAAAATGAGCGTTTTTTATTCACGTGAATGTAATTAAATAATTGACCTTTATATATATGAATACAAACGGAAGAAAGAATTGATTGGAATTGATTGATTGGAATCAAAATAAAACCTAGCCATAAAAACACGAAACATACTATAAATACTCGCCATGGTAAAACATTACCACGATTGGATAATGGACATAAAAACATAAACCAAGTAGAATTTTCATCCCAAAATCAACTGATTAAAATTATGTAAGTGCTTGCATGGAAAATCTATTAGTGTCTATTTCACCAATCTATAATAAAACCAGTTATGTAATCATGATGTTAACAAGAGACAGTAAACCCAAAAGTTATGTATATTTGAAATAAAAGCATGAAATGAATGATATACGTAATCGTGATGAATTAGTTACCTGAGACTAATGTGAATATAGAATAGTTAAATAGAGAAAAATCCATTTGAATGTTGTTAATTTAACAATTGCCTCCCGTTTATATATAGTTATTGTAAGTATTACATAAAATATAACCAGATTTTTTGAATGGAACTAGAGTGTAACTTCAGCCCTTTTCTGGTTGCACAAGCACTGACCAATTTCAACGAGATGATAAACAAAGTCTGTAGAACAGCGGCGTTTGCATAAACTTTGTCACAGGTAAACTCCTCTTCTATAATTAGGTGAATAAATAACATAATAATAGTCACATTATCCCACCATGGGTATACATCCTGGCCAGCGGTAGTTGACCGAAGGTAAAAGAAACGAGCGCCAACGACCACGCTAAGATCAACACAAAAATGTTTAGAATTACCGAAACGCGTTTTTCATTTGCTTTTATACATTAAAAGCAGCCTTTTCCACGACCAAAAATTTAACGAGCTTATTGCTAGCGTTAAAATTATCTATCTGTACATTTAAACCTTGTCCTAATGAGCCGGATGATTCCTCATTAAATATGTCGGACTGGGATTGATATTTTTCAGAATGTTCCCGCATGAAAAGTCCAATCCGTCCCGTTCGCACCTGTGCTTGCTCGCTATGACGAAACAAGGATAGCTGTTCCTTCGAAATGTCTCTTTCACACCCATGCTCCTGATCCTTTATCTCTTTCGTGGCAGTGCTGGGCACGTCAATTGAGCTGCCGGATCATCATAGAAGGGCCCATAAAATTATTTTTCAGAGCGCAAGGTGATCCCTTTGCTATTCGAAGATGAGACCCCGAATTTCCAATTCCTAAAAGTACACTTCAATACAAGATTCCATTGCGCATCTTTCTCTTACCGGAAGATATACTTTGTATCTTTTACTGTTTCCAAAATTGATATGAAACTAGTGTCTCCTAAAATCAAAAATCGATCTCCTTTTTCACTTCCACTCGCGACACCTTAACCAATTGTCAGAATTTACTAATCAATTATAAATCATATGTGTTAAATTATTTGAGGAGCAATTTTTTCATCAGCTGTGAATCCTTATACATTTCCCCGTAGCAGAGTGTAAAAGACAAGTCAAGTAATCAAGTAGAATCAGGGTATTAGGATCATGTAGGAGTTTTGAGGAAAATACCAGTAACCGATATGTTAGCCTAATTCGAATCTATCTAGATTAAGAAATTTAATGGGAATTTGAACAAATTCGTTGGTAATCTATGAATTAAAAAAAATGCAGGAAATTTATTCAATTCGTAATTTTTGATAATATTCATTTGAATTTATGAAACTTAAGAGAATATATAAAATTTGTGGAAGTTTTTGGAAACTTATGACATTCGCAGAAATTTATGAAATTTATGAATTTATGAGATTTTTGAAACTCAAAAGCAAAATGTCAACTGCTCTAATTTGATGATTGTGACTTTTTTTGTTAAAGCTTCTCCGGCCTAAACAAACACGTATTCATCACGTGTCTGTTGCTGTGCCTTTGTTATTTTGCCTCAATAGAAATTTTTCCAGCACGGTAAAGAAGTTTTGTTGCTCCATTTTTTTCGTATGATGTGTACCATCTCTGGAAATTGAATTTTTCATTGTTTTATCCTATCCTTCAAAGAAATTTCCAAAAGGAAATTTGGGATGGTAAGGGATTTCGGAAGGTATTGATATTTCCATAAATCCTAAAAAGGAGAAAACATTAAATAAATAATATTTGAACTATTTTCAATCGTAAACTGGATTGAATTTAATACCGTCGATCCATGACGCTGAAAATTATTCGCATACTTTGTTAGAAAGAATACAACTTTTATTTTTCTTCTCTGGTTACAATTGACACAGGCATATCAAGTCTCTCATCTGCCCGGTTTTCATAACTTTTATTCATTTTTTAAAATCTTTCACAATCTTACGATCAATACATATTTTTTGATTTTGGAAGCTCCACCCCTTTCTATCATTTTATTTTCCTGTATTTTATTTTTAATAATGATCTACCGTTAAATTGATATTTTTTGTAAAAACCGGGCAGATGAGAGACTTGATATGCCTGTGTCAATTTTATTGTCTCTAGAGAAGGAAAATGAAAGTTGTATTCTTTCTAACAAAGTATGCGAATGATTTTCCGCGTCAAAGATCAATGGCAATAAATTCAATGCAGCTCATGAATAAAAATAGTTCAAATATTATTTATTTGATGTTGGCTCCTTTTTATGATTTATGAAAATATCAATATCTTCCGACAAACCTTTCAAGATAATTCTTAACTAAGTTAACGCGACGGACCTGGGTCTTTTTTGTATTACAGTATTACGAGATTTCTCTTACCTTCCCAAATTTCCTTTCGGAATTTTTTTTTGGCGTTGCAGCATGACGAAATTCCGAACTAAAATTCTGAATATATGATTTTGTTCAGGCTCATTCACATTGAAACCCAGGAGATATACAATTTTCTTTCCAGTCAAAAATATTTTAATTTAAACGTCTAAAATTGTAGTTTTAAATTTGAATTTATGATTTTTCCCTGAGATACGTAGTTACTAAATTGTTTTGAAACGCTCTCCAATTTATGAAGCTCCTCTTTGAATGAATCTGTGGAAAGATGAAAAATTGTTGCTCGTCAAAGAAAACCATGCGAAAAATATAATCAATCGAAATCGAATTATCCCAAGGATATTTTAATTGAACTTTCTGAACTCAAAGCCCTTCAAAATTTCTTTTTTTGTGAAAATGGTGGGAGGCTACAATTTAAGTATTTAATTATAGTCATCTTGCTTAATATCTGTATATCATCAATTGACAGTGCAATGTTTCTCGCGCTGAGAAATAATGTTCAAAGCGTTAAATTTTATGATCTTACATTTCACATCGATGTTGCTTGCTCGACGTTTATATGTTTTATTTCATGACGAAAATAAAATAATGTATCTTGGAGTATTTTTAACTTTTAGGTAAAAAACATAAGTTGGATCCGAAGAAACTCTTCTGATGAACCCTCACTTTCTGTAACTGCATCGAATGAATAATGGGGATTATTACAAAATGTCACGTTTGTAGCATGGCATTATCGCAAAAATTCTAGAGTATTATTATCTTCCTCGATTATAATATGTTCAACTATTTTGTAATTCCAGACGTGACTTATTATGAGATGCCGAAGGACTGACTAATTATTCAAATTCGGAAGACTTCAGATACAGGGATTTTTCGGCTCCTGGTAATAGAATCACCAGTTTCAAAGTCGAAGTCGGAGATTTTTTGGCAACTTGAAATTGAATCAACACATTCAAATTCGATGAGCGAAAAAAATCCATGACTTGGAATTTGAATCGGTTGATGCAACTCGATGAGCAAAATATCCCCGACTTCGAATATAAATTTGGTGATTCAATTTTGTTGAGGAAAAAAATCCCTTACTTCGAATTCAAGTAGGAAAATAATCTGGTAATTCAAGTTCGAGGAGCGAAAAATCACATTCAAATTGTTCCAAATGTTCTTCGTCAATTTCAGAAATTTTTTTCAAGATGTTGTTTTTTTCCACTTGGGGGTAGTTTTTGAGCACTCGTTACATTTTGGTATGGAAAGTCATCTCTCCTGGATGGTTTTTCTGAATATTATAATATCTTAAGAGTTTCCTATAAGAATCTAGAAGTTTCGCTTCATACATTTGAGCATAGGGGTGCTTTTTGGTGTAAGTTGTAAGAGGGGTAGATTTTTGAGATTATAATGATCAGCTTGAATTCCAGCTTGATTTTTACATTGTTTGAATTTGTTTGCACACTTCCAGGCAGTTTTTTGTCACAGGGGGTTGATATGTGTAGTTGAAGGGTAGTTTTTTGGCACTTGCTATGAGGGCCATCAGGAAGGAGAAAAAGGGGAAAGAAATCCCCTGTAACGTGTTTTCTGATAAAAATGATTTTTGAAGAGATTCCACAGGTGGCTGCGCTGACTTGTTGACAAGCTAGCGCAGCCACCTTTTTCTCGGAAGTTCTGAGAGCAAAACAATTTATATCTAAGCATGAAAATAGCGAAAAAAAGGACAAAAAAATATGACGCTATCCATTTTCCATTTCGCCTTAGTGGCTGCGTTGACTTGTCTGACCTTTGGGAATTGGGAATTAATTGGAGAAGTGACGCTGGAATTTCGAATGTACTAATCTTTATCTGTTCAACCAGGAACTTTTTCTTTGAATTCAGAATTAGTGAACTATCAATGCTGCGAGTTTGTGGAAGAAAATATTATTGTATATATAATAACATAATGTTTTCAAAAAATTTTCATAACCCCAAGCAATAACAAGCTATTACATTTTGATCCTATGATACGATTATTTTCAACATTGCTTGGGGATTGATGATTGTTTAAATACGTTAAATTTGTTCAAACAATGGAAAATTGTTTAAGTGTTGAAAGAAATTTTCAAATTGTCCAAAAGCTACTATTTGTATGGAATAAAAAATACAAAAATCGCTGAAAAGTAACGATAATACGTAAAAGTGTAGTTTTTTATTTGGGGGGAGGGAGGTCAGATTGGTTGGGGATGAAAGTAATTCATATTGATTTATTTCGTAGAGACTACTCTTTATTCTCTTTAAGTCTATTTGTTTTTCCGTTAGCTTGTGTCAATCGTCCATAAATTCCATTCTTTTATTTTTTATATGGTTTTTTTGTGAATAAAGCAAATAATACTTGGCCTGTCAAAAAAGAAATTTTACTCATTTTCTAGATCTTCTTTTGGTGCCCAATTTTCGTTAATTTTATTCCCGTACCTTGCATTGTTTGATCAGAAATCAAAATTTATATTTTTCATTATTTTTTTTGCGACCTAAATTAGAATTTTCTATCTTTTGAGGAAATTCAAAAAGGTGTACAGTTTATCTTGTAGGGCTCCCAAAAAGAAACATTTTTCCCCTCAACTTCTTTTCATATCTTGCGTTGCCTTGCTGAAAATTCTTAGTTTTGTTCAAATTTATGAATTTTGGAAATGCAATATCTCTAACAATTTTGTTTTCATAAAAAAATCATGGAAATAAATTGTTCCCAATAATAATTACTATAGGAACCCGTACTTACAACTTTTGAGTCTTGGAAAAAATAGCCTCAACAATTTTCAAAATGCCAACAATCTTGACCTTCGGTTCCTGACAGTGAAAGAGTATATTTGGTAGTACGTTATTACTCAAATTCTAACTCTGATATGGCGAAACTTTTTTTCAGGATTGATAAATGTGCAATTTGGTTCAAGATGGAGATTTGCTCCATATTAAATCAACCAGAACTCTTCATATAGTTGTTTACCAAAGAAATAGTTACCATTTTATTTTCAATAAACCTATACTATTTGGATTTGCAAATTTTTCTAAGATTTTAGTCAAAATCACTAAAGACAGATGCGATCAAAGTGTATAAATTTGGAAATGTTCATTAGCTCGGCAAATATGAACATGATAAACCAATTTCCTGTTTAAAAGTGAAAGTACACCTGGAAAGTAGTATCTTTTGCCTTATACAAACTTTTGATTGAAATACTCCTTTTGGAGGGGAGAAGGTGTCTCTTTGGGCTCTGAATTTTGTTTCATTCAATCAATGGTTCATATACATTAACAAATTCAATAGAGAGGATGGATGACACAAAGCATTTTCAACCCTTAGACTAGTCCGACTTTCGTTTGTAATGTTCCGCTCTAGAACGAATATTTTACCCGAAATTTAGTAGATGTTGGTTCCGAATAACTGCGAAAAAGTTTCATTTATCAAGATAACGAGAGAGTCAGTCACTTTCAACCCTTGAGTTTTGAAAATCCATGAAAAATTCTACAATGTTTTCAAAGCTTCTCACCTGAAACCTTTTGAACAGGAATTTCGTAGATTTTATGACACAAAAGATGCAAAAGTCGTGTTGAAGGTTCAAGGTGAGCAGCTGTCAACAGTTTCAGAATTTTCAATTATTTTCGAGACCGGCACACAGAACTACCCTCAGTTCATAGATCATGATGAGAAAATATTTGGTGTAGATGAGAGACATTCGGAAAAAGAGATTTCACAATATCAAATCACGGATGTGAATGGATTGGACCCTAAGTTTTGAAAGATATGGGCAAGAAAGTGAGAATTCAGGGGCAATCAAACTCGCGAGCGAGGCGAGTAATGAGAATTAACCCGCGCGGTAGCAAGCAGGTCATCTTCTTCAATATAAATTTTTAAATATTTTCTTCTCATTCTTAGTGCATGTGTGGTTTCTTCGATTCGGGCTCCTCATGTTTACAGAATGGAAAGAGACTCTTCTTCTGCGTCTTCGTATATGTGACATGGAATGAAGTATGTCAAATAAGAATCTGTTTCAAAGTAAATTCATAGTTTATTCTTCCCTCTCTATTCTGGTTCAAATTGACCCACACATCGACACTTATTACTCATACTTCAGAATTCTGCATAAGAATAGTATATCTGTGATTTTTTTGAAGCCCGCTGGATGAGAGTTTGTGAAATGATACACGATCAAAACAGTGGAAGGGTGAAATGGACCCAGTAGAGGGAACTTGATTGAAGAAATAGGTGGTGGGAGCGAAGGTTAAATGAAGATTGCAGCCTAAAGTAGCATGAAAGATTGTGCACGTGTATTTGGTGCAATCCCTTCTACTTCACCATGTCTTTTCTAGTTTCGTTCTGACTATTTTTACTTCTTCTATTGGCTAGCCTCCCTCCACAAGAAAAGTTTGACGCGATTTCACTGGCGTGTTCCAAAGAGACGAGTGAAATCATTTTTATTACCCATGTTAGTGCGCATGGGCATGAGAAGAGGAGTCGGTATATAAGCGGCAATCGGAGCAGAAGAGGTAGTCAGTTTTTGAATAAGAATTGAAAATGAATCTTGTTATCATCGTATTCATGGTTACTGTGTGCGTGGCTTACGAGCTTCCTCCTTCCCGCGATCCTTTCCACCATCCGGTACCCCCTCCTCCTCCTGATATGTGCAATGGTAATCAGCCAGGGCAATTTCACGAACCCTGTGATCATGGACATTGTTGTGGAGAACTGCGCTGCGAATGTAGTAAGATCATCATCATTTGCGGATAGTTCTGAATATTAGTTTCCTGACACTGTATTTATTAATGGAACATATTACTTTCTTTCAGATCATGCAGGTCAAACGCACTGCACAGTGCCATTGGGGCCAGCGCCACCGTGCCCAAAAGGTTAACGCGATGCAGGCAGAAGGGACTCAAGCAGTTACAGAATTGAAGGAGGTGGGAAAAACTACAAATATTTGTTCAAACATTGAATGTCCCTAGGAAACTATTGCATCCCTAATTTCGTTGAATTCAAAATAAATAATCAAACAAACCTGATTGAAGCATAGAAAAACGGAACTAATTACTGACGAGGAGCCTAACTCCGAATTTTGAAATATAATGCTTTCTATCTTAACCATTCTATTTACTAGTTTTTTGCGTCAATTTTATTGATAGGAGCTCTACTGAGACTCTTCCTTCCACTTTTTAAGGAAGAAACATACCCAAATTCCAGGTAAAGAACAACATACTGTTTCCTCGACAAATGTTCTCCTCTCAGTTATTAGTTCCTTGAGTCTTGTCACTTTCTTTATTCGAATTTCTTTTAATATTATAAAAGAATGCTTTAAATGCCTAATATGCCTAAGTTGTTTACCTTCCGTACTCTCAAGTTGGAATAATCATCACTCTACGCTCCAATCGCCTAATTGCCAAAAAATGTTTCAATGATGCCAGATGTCTATGATTTCGCAAAATTTTAAGAAATCCTACAAGATATTATTCGTTACACGTACAAGACTTTTTTTCAAATAAATAATTGTTTATATCCTCGAAT
Organism: Neuroterus valhalla; assembly: GCA_011762715.2. Lineage (NCBI taxonomy): Eukaryota > Metazoa > Arthropoda > Insecta > Hymenoptera > Cynipidae > Neuroterus > Neuroterus valhalla. Next base: position 14,185 of record WSXT02012772.1, read on the forward strand.
GAATATCGCTTTTTTACTTTCGCTTGTATTATTATTGAGTAAATGTATGCATGTACATTAGGGTGGTCCAAAAATGCATTAAAACAAATTTTCTCCGAATTTTTATGCAAAACGCCCGGGAATTTGTTCGAATTCACAAAAAAATGAATGCATTTTTTTTTGTTTTGAAAAAAAAAATATTTAGAGGTGCCGCTAGCCCCGTGAAGTTCAACACGTATTTCCCATAAGAAAAAAGACGTTTTTGTAAATTTTATTCAGAAATCTCAATATTAGATGAATCCAGTTCAAAATTCACCATTTCTCTTCACAATTGGTCACAGAATGCGAAT
>WSXT02012783.1:0-14513 GCA_011762715.2 Neuroterus valhalla
CTGGGAAACGATATTGTTTTTATGCTGGTGAACAACGTTGGGCTGACGTAAATTATTGTTATCATTCCAACCTTGAGCCAAAGTTGTTTACCAAGCGTTGGTCAAATGTGTACCGACGTTGGGCCAACGTTGGGCCAACTGTCAATTTCTGACTGGGCACTGATTTTCTCAGATGCCGGTTTACATCAGCAATGATTTGTCTAGCTGTGACACGTCTGTTACGAAAGAATATATTTTTTATCAATCGGTCATCAGATTTTGTTGTTTCTCGTCGTCTACCAGAGCGTTCCTTGTCTTCAACACTGCCGCTCTGGTGGCGCCAACTAGCGGCCTGATCCTCAAAAAGAAGGGTATCGCGTGACGGCCGCAAACATAGGCTCTACTATGGACAGCGCAATACTTTCAACATCAATAAAAGAACTAATCGTTCCGAACAAATGTTTTGTGATGTTTAGTACCTCATATTCTCTTCTGATCAGTTTGAGTTCAGACCTGAATTAATTTAAAATGAGAGAAGTATATACTTTAAACTAATTTTGAACTCTTTAAACTACAGACCTTCTGGAATACTTCAAGCAATCAAGTTAATCATTACTCAACGATTAGGGGTTCAAATTTAGAACTGTATCATTCGAATATGAATTTATTCATTTTTTATTAACTGAATGTCAAACCTAGGTTTGAAATCCCCCAATCTAAATGACTCTTGTCAAAAGATTGTTTCAACTTCGAAGTTCATTTCGATTGTGCAAAAAATATTTTAAGCCTCTAAATTGAGCCAACCATTGGAAATTTTCGACATTTTCTATTCAACGATGCAGCTATTATTATGCTGATTAGCTAAAATATCATATCCGCCAATTATAAAATCGCAATTTAAAAGATTTCGAACATTTCCAGAATATTTTAATAGATTTCAAAGATTTTCAGAGGATTCCATAGCGTTTGAAGGCTTTTAGATTGCTAATTTCGCAAAGATTCCAGAAAGATTCTCAAGAATAAAAAATATTTCAAAAGATTAAAAATCATTCCACAAGTATTTCAGAAGGTTGAAAATCCCTTCAGAGGATTTCCAACATTCTGAAGAATCCACAAAGATTTCAAAGAGTCCAGAGATTTCTGGAGATCTTAAAGATTTCAATAAAATTCACAAAGAATTCAAGGGATTGAAGCAGCTTATGCTGAACCTCTGCCTTTTTTGTTCCTATTGTTGACCTTATTTTTTCATTGATTTATGTGATCTTGGTTCACAAAGAAGATCTGTTTTTATTATTTTTATATTATTATGGCTTAACAAATATTTGAAAATTCTGTAGTTTTCAAGAGTTTTCGAAGATTTCTAAGATTCTGGAAAGATTTTCAAGACTTTTAAGATTCCAAAAGGTATCAAAGGGTTCAAAAGTATTCAGAAGATTTCCTAACAACTCGAAAATATTTTAAGTGTTGTGTGGTTCTGTGTTGCAGCATGCTTGCAAAAACCATTTTCAGCTTCACAACTACAAGTTGTGCTAAGTTGTACCGATCTATCAGACTTCGGCTGTAAAAATTGTTCCAAAAAAATACATTAAAAAATAAATTCTTTTCGAGTAAAAGTGTGATTGTTTCTGATACATAATTGTATTCACATTTCTTGAAAACATTCTTCAAAGTCGTATTTAAATAGTGTATGATTGGCATCATTTTCTGAAATGTACATATTTTTTCAAATGAGCTTAATGCGTTTCATTCATTTCATTTATTCTTGAACATTCTTATTACTATGTTCTTTGAAATTGAGAAACTTTTTAGGTTATGCAGATCTTCAAAATTGACGCTACTTTGACATCAGGAATATATATTTTTTTCCTCTTGCTTTCAGCCCCTGGTGTGGATCCAATACCTTTTCCATTTATTTTAGTGGCAAATCCCTCGAGGGATTCTTCTTGAATTTTGATAGCATGAAAGCTTTTTACAAGTTTTTTGCCTCGTCTCAAACTTTCAGGCCGAAAAATGCTTGTATTCACTTCCTGAAATCCTGCTCGTAGCATAATAACCATTTTTTTGTGTTTATGCGGGCTGTCAGAGGTACCTCACTATTGAAAATTAAATCCGAGAGATGGCGCGAGCGAAGCGCGCCAGAGGTACTTACCTAGCCTAAAACGTTGACCCAAATTTTTTGTTGCCATTTTCCCATAATTAGCGTCGGAATTAGGCCTCCGCACAGTGGTCTTGAACGGCACAAAAGCTGGCCAAAATTCGAAGATCGAAGATTTTTTTTATACCAATATAATGATACTAATTCATTTAGAATGTGTGTGTGGACCTTAACGTGGAAAAGATAGAGCGTTTCTTCACCTACATGGATGCAGGGAACGCTCCAAAATCAGCTGCTCGAGTGGTCGTGAAAAATGTGCTCCGAAACGTCAAAATTAACACCACATTCCAAACGCTGTTACAGTTTCCTGAAGACTGCAAATACTTTTACCAATCAAACACGGTAAAAAGTGAACACAGAGGGGTTTTCGAGGTCAAGAAATTCGAATCTGCGGTCAAAATTTGAAAAAACAAGATGGCGGAGTCAAAATGGTGGACCGGTTCTCAAAGAAGTCACACGACACTCGCGAAAATTTGTACTCAGAGGTTTTTGACGTCGAAAAATTCGAATATGTGGTTACAACTTGAAGAACTAGATAATTTTCTGTAATTTTGAATGCAGGTTCGAATTCTCCAACGTCAAAAACCCCTGAGTGCAAATTTTCGCGAGTGCCGTGTGACTTTTTTGAAAATCGGTCCGCCATTTCGACTTCGCCATCTTGTTTTTTGGAATTTTGACTGCAGATTTGGATTTCTCGACCTCGGAAACTATGAGGGATACATTTTGAAGTCATTCTATGAGCGATTCTAATTTTGGCCAGCTCTTCTGCCGTTTCAGACCACTGTGCTCCGCTACACTGGAGGGTTATCCTCTTTGTGGTTTAACCTCGTCATTCGTAATCAAACTTAGTTGCTATGGACCTGACGAAAAATTAAATATTGAAACTTAAGCTACTACATATTATGACTTGAAAAAATGTTTTTATATGATAATGAAATTTTTTCCGTATTTGTCTCACAAAATAGAACATTTTGTTCCGAGTAAACTTTTTTCTACGATTCGAATTTTCCAAGATTGATAGCAATGAATAGAAACGCTGTTTCTGAAGGAAATGTTCATATAATCGCTGAATTTAGTTGAAAAAATATTTTTCAACATCTGATTTTGATAGTGCGAAAAAAAGCTGGAAACTGTTTCTTTACTTTTTTTCTACGATTCTTTTCCTCGGAGTGGCGAGCGGTTATACGACAAAAATTTCGTATTTTTTGTTTTCAGTTTTGGCCCTTCATGCGCAAGAAAAATATCTTGGCAAATTTTCATATATTATCCAAAAGACCTTAAACATACCTTCAAATGAGCGCGTGCACAGTTCTCTAGGTGAATTTTATTTCCAGCCGAGATATGGAGTTTCAAAGTTAGAGTTGTTTTCGTTCTCGGGTGGGCAAAATTATTGGGCGGGAGTGTATATAACAGAGGTTTTTAGAGATTAGGCTTTTAAAGCGGTTTTTACGATAGATTCTTCCCAGTCTTTCTGTCACTTCTACCTGATTATGTTTACTTACTTTATTCATTTGCTTTTGTAATAGGGTTTCGATTAATTTTTTTACAACTTTCTTTCGCCGCTTTAGCTCTTTTCTTTCTTCGTAATCTTTCCTCTTATTATGGAATTCTGCTAATGACTTTGGTTTATACTTTTTACTTATGTCCACTTCGCTGTTGATTTTCCTGCTAAAAACATGATTTCACCGTTAATGCAGCTTGAAGCTGAATGAAGCTATATTACATAAACCCAACCTCTGTGAACTTGTCAAACGAAATTCAGGATTGAGAGTCAGTTCCCAAATGAGAAGAATTTTTTTCCAGTTGTAATTATTAAAATCATATTATTTGTTTATATTGATGCAAAATTTTTTCGGAGAATAAGGTTACGTCGGTGGGGGTTGCGTCGATGGAAAACAACACAAAAAGTGCTCCTCAAGTTTCAAAGAAGTATGGATTGAAAAATCCCTTCGCAATTCATATCCTTCCGATCTGAAATATATTTTTATCCTGAGTTCATTAGATTTTGTTAACAAACAAAGAATCATATAACAATAAACGTAAAGCAGCTTTTTGCACGAGTTACAAAATATTACTGACATCTGAATAGCCTGAAAATTAGCCGGCGACTGCCGACGTTTTTTGACGTATCGCCGTTTCAAACCCTAATATTGGCATGTCTCTCTGACAGTAAAATTAGAGCATTTTCACCGTTTTTCAACTGTGTGCGGTTATCAAGAACAAAGAATTTGAATGTTTAAAATTTTTTAATATACTATTTGGATCGGCATCATTCAATCTCCATGTGGCTTTTTTAGTTTTTCGAAAAACTAATTATTTAAACAAAGAAATTGTTTATAACATTTTATCCTATTCTTCAACATCAATTTGAATATTTATATAGAATTACGATGTGCCATAGCAACAAAAATCCATGCATATCACTAGAAAGGAAAAACATCTTTTAACTATTTTTTTTTCCTTATTTAACATTGGCGTGATTGGGCATCGGGCCATACATAAATTCGAACTTCTGCAGGCGATCAGAAACAAACTATCGATTCCATCTGGATAATCTGTCGATTACTAGGAAAAAGTACCGACTACCTTTTGGTGACATTTTCTCGTTTTTCGCAATAGCAATTTTTTTAACGAATACATTGTTTATTAATTTCAATAATTTATTAGAACAAAGTAGATAAATCTATTCACATAGCACATGTGAATAGATTTTAAGCAATTATTTTTCGACTGAAAATTTAAAAAATATATATTTTACACTTCTTGCTCCCCAGTAGTTCATGTGCTGTATGAGTAAATTAAATTACTTTGTTTGAATAAATTATTGAAATTTATAAACAATGTATTTGTTTGAAAAATTATTATTGCGAAAAACGAAAAAAGGTACCGAAAAGTATTTGGTAGTTTTTCCTAGTAATTGATGGGTTTCCCAGAAGGAATCGATAGTTTCTTTCTAATCGCCTGCAGAAGTTTGTAATGATTCATGTATGGCCTGATACCGAAGTACGCGAATGTTGAATAAAATAAAAAATTGGATAAAAACATTTTTTTTTCTTTCTAGTTATATACATCAACTATTGTTGCTATGGTGCATTCAAATTGCTATTGAAGAGTGGAAAAAAATTTTGTAAACAATTTATTTGCTAAGTAATTAATTTTTCGAAAAACCAAAAAAGTCACATGGAGATATGATGATGCCGATCCAAATGGTATGATAAAAAATTTTCAATATTCGAATCCTTTGTTTTTAATAACCAGACACCATTGAATAACGTTAAAAATGCTCTAATTGTTTAAAAAATGACTTCTTCAAAAAACAAAAAATCGCACATGGAGACCTTTGGAAGACGATTTCAATCGTATTCAAATCGGACTTTTAGTTTGTTAATTATCGATCACACAAATTCCAAATCTATAGCATATAGCAAACTTCAGAGTCGTAAATATTACGTAAATGAGAATGGAAGTCGAAATCCGAAGACCATCTATTATAGCGTGCTACGCTCAAGTAAATATACATTAGGAATGTTCAAGATTCTTTCTGGGAGTAGGTAAATTATACCTTTGATACTTGCAATGCTGAAGAAAGGATCATCCTACTCAAAGAGATTATTGGCTGTGTTTATGCTCAACCTGCAGGTAGAGACAGGTCAGATTTGTCATTTAGAAAAATTCCAGAACGCTCACTAACAAGAAAAAATCGATTGGCTCGTGCTAAGAAAAAGACTTGTTCAGTAAAAAAACCTTGTTTGGGCATAATGTGATACACTTGTAAAGTTGATCAAGGGGTGGGAGCCACAGTATGATTGAATATGTTGTAATGGATGAGAGACTTAAAGCACTTGTTAGAGGTGGAAGATTTCAAAATTACTCTGAAGAGGGAACGGATCGACCTCTAATAGCTTAAAATATAAACCAAAAGCCAGAATAAAGGCAAAGCTGAATTCCTATCAAGTCGAAGCAGATGCGAGTTGCAACTAAAAATCGACATAGGCCATGAGTACAAATAGTAGAGATAGGTCACTCAGACAAACAATCAGGTAAACAGAATATCCCCCTCCCAACACAAGACAGGAGGCTCTTATGCCTTATCAGGCCCAAAAAATGTTGAGGGTCGCCTCAAAATATTAGAGCAGATGAAGCCTCCGAAAGCTACGATCACGATAGCTCTCCCAGAACCATCGATCCCGACTTGACCGGAGGGGACGCGGCATCCGACTCGTCAACCCCACAACACGGGAGATGATCAAAGGGAGAAATCAATACATGAGAAAGGATAGAACGTATGCACTCATTGGCAGACAGTAGTACTGACCGAACTCTCGCAATAACGGAAGACCCCACTCACCGACAACCTTACAGACGCTCCAAAAAGCCAATGAGCTCCAATTCTCAGCCGCCTATCTCCGAACGCCGATGAAGAGCCGCGCGCAGGTCGGAGGGAGAACCAATACTGAGTTACTGACTGCAGGAGAGAAGCGGGCACCTGCCCTGGGTGGGAGAGCGTGCGAACGCCGGCCTCCCCACTCCTGCCGGTTGATACAGGGAAAACTCAAAACAGGAGCATAAGTACGATCGGTCGACGATCGTACTTACGATGCCTATCTGAAAACCGCGAAGAGAATGGCGCTCTACCTATTAGTGGTCAAAGTGGATTTCCGAACCCCACAGGAAATACCTACAATTCAGGTGGAAACTAAGACACTCAAGGCATAGAAAAGCCAACACAGAGCTCACTCAAGAGCATTTCCAATTCAAACTTACAAGGAAGAGATACAAAGAACCTTGAAGGAAAGCAAGTCTCCGAATCGGACAGATCTGGCTCAAGAGGAAAATAATGACCCCTTAGGCCGAGTAACTCGTGAGCTCGTAAGCATGTCTGCAAGCGGAGGAATGGAGTCCGCGGTTATTGAAAATATTGTCAAAAATCTTATTTCCTACCCAAAGACACATGGCACGCTATAGGCACCCGCGATGAATCGATTTTGCCACATAAGAAAAGGGAGATAAACGCGGCTAAACAAACTTCAGCCCGGAACGAGAGACTCGATCATGCCCAACGAAAATTTCGGAGTCCGAAAAGCCCATTGCCCAACGCTGCTGATGCAGTGATGACGACGATGCGTACATCCTTCTTACGTTATGACAGTTGATTACATTCAGAAGGAGGACACCAGAAGGGGGCGCAGCCGGAAGAGTCAAGCTTTGACAGAGGCAGATCAACCAGCCACACCCAATCAAGATCTTCGAATGACGACGAGCTCGTTGTACGACTTCGGTGTGCTGCTGAGAACGTCGCGTGATATCTTAATCGGGACATAAAGCTGACCTACTATTATCAGGAAGAAACTAGCAGGGGTCACTGCAAGCCAAGGAAACGGAATTCCCTGATGGGATGGGGAAGCGGTTCTGGGGGAAATCATGCCAAGAAGGAGAGGGAAGTTTTTTAGTGGGTTGAGGATAGAAACAACATCTCTCTATCTCCATCAACATGAGAAGCCTCACACTACTGAAAAGTGTGGACCCTTCTTTTGTGTCTGAGGATAGATTTTCCCATCAACCTGCGTGAAAAAAAACTATCATGGTGCGACATTTCTTTGTTTGCATTCTCGATGCGAAGAAACATTCTCAAAGTAAGTCACTTGTACTCCACCTTTGAATCTGAAGATTGCAGTTTTCAATTTATAAATAATTAACCTCTGCGAAAACATTGGCTCAGTCTTTTCAGGACAGAAGTCAAAATAGTCAAATGCAAATTTATTGGTTGTCTTCACTTCGGGAAAATTTTGCAAACATCAAATGCATCAAAGATTATTCGATCTACGATCTACGAAGAAGATACAGGGCATTAGCTACCCAATTTTGGAGTACATCTAAATGGCTTCCTATTTGATGCTCGGCATAGAGAATAACCCGTAGCTGGAATTACGACTTTCTGTAACTTCTAAGTTGAAGTGAATATCAACGTCCAAATGAACAACATTCGTCTGTAATTGACAATAACTTCACAGGTGATTTGGCAAATGTATATTTGTGATAGTCTACAGAATAATTCGTAAACGAAAATACCCCGGAAGGTGTCATAGACCCGCAACTTTCTTTGCAGATACTCCTGCCGATCAGCAGGTTCTCTCTACAGACTATTGTGTCTCTTTCCGAGCCACGTTATTCGTACACCTCTCTCCATACAAGTTCAATTATCCGAAATACCCTGTCATTCAGGATAGCTGTGTCGATCTTATACAGCGTGTTCAAACAAGTTATTGGTCTGCAGTTCATGGGTAGGCCAATTCACTTTTCTTTGTTAGGAGATCAGTGCGTCCCAATTCCAGCCACTGGGGAATAGGTATCTCCAACTCCAAATATTAAGTGAAGATCCGAGCAAGATGCCGGTGTGTAGGAGTAAACTTTTTCCACCAAAAGTTCTTGATACCTTCTTCCTGTCCTATCCTTCCCTCTTTCTAGTTCTCCTCCTTGCGTCAGATAGTACTCGTTTTTTGTCAACAATGTGCTTCTTGATGGTCATCAGCTTTGACATTTTCAATGTCAAATGATGGATTCTCATTTTTTGGGCGAACTTACGGATCTTTGCCGTAGAAGGCTCACCGGATTTTATAAAGTCTATAACACACTACATACGGGATGCGTTCTATCTAGCCTAGCCGATCTTCTTGTTCAGTTGATGCAAGCGCTTTCTTGTCTTTTCATCTATCGTTGGCTCAAACCTTCGATTCGAATCAGCCAAAGCTCTCGACGCATCATGAACTGAACAACTGATGGTCCAAAGTTCAGACTACTCTGAGAGATCCTTACGAGGAATTGCATCCATTCCAGCCAGATCATAAGTCTTAGGAGGAACCTAGATTATAATGTTTCTCTTTGTGCTTAAATCAACATCGTCCCTGGATGGATGCCTTGTTTCAGCAGATTGTATAAATGTCGCTTCCTGATCTGTGTCTGCGACTTATCCTTGCACCGGTTGGGGAAGCGTTTCACGTAAATCTCTCATTTGCGAAAGGTAAACGGCACGATTTCGTAACACTTGCTGTGAAAGGTGCGAAAGCTTTGGGTATTTTTACCATCACAGAGTGTGTAGGCACTTCATATAACATCTGCGATTAGGGACAATATAGACATCATAGCAATCAAGCAGGCCATCATCTAGTCGATTCGTCCATACACAATGTCTATTGTTCGCCGGAACGTTTGGCAATACTTGCCGAACGATTGTCGGGTGCTCTGCGCCTTCGATCATTTTGAACAGCATTTACAACTGAATTTTAATTTCGAGCTTCCATTGTTATTCTCTTGAATTTACAGACCTTATCGTCAAATCTTATACTAAACAAGGCAAGTTCTCAACTTCTCCGTTGAATTTATGCAAGATGCAACAAAAATGTGGCGAAAAAAATTGCACCTCTTTAGAATATCTACATATTCATTTCAGAGCATTTTTCTGATTAGGTGAACAGTTTTTGTATATTTTGTAAAAAATAATATTGAAAATTGTATTTTACAGCAAAATTATGCAAGATACGAAAAAAATGTTAAAGGCAAAAATCGTTCATCTAAAGAAGATCCAAACGATCAAACTTGCGAGTTTGAGTTTGAAATGAAAAATAATTTGGAAAATTTTCCAACAATGGCTACATCGAAGTGTTGCGGCATTTTAATTCGGTTTGACCTGAAAGCAAAATGCTAAAATCGGGTGAAAATTGTTTTCTAAAAACCAGCTTGTCTAATGACGTCTTTTCCGCCTCACGGTGCAAAAAATTTTCAAAATATTGCTTCGAATATGATTATCGATTTTGTCATTTTAAATTGTTTGTAATTGTAAGTTTCCCGATTCTTCTATTCACTGGAACTAGGAAAAAATTCGTACCGAACGGTCCCAATGTGCAATAGTTTGTTATCAAATTATTTGTAGTTAACATTTTTCGTCCATCGTCCATTTTTCAATCCATGGAGACATCGCTGTAGCATATTGCTTGTTATTCTCACATTTTAAAAAGTTCCAAAATATCGGAAAATAATGCCGGAAAAAATCCTTCCCGGCTTAGTCTTGATGTTCATAGTTTGAGGAATTGATTCCCTTCAAGTTCAAAATTAAGATTTCACAAGACCTCTAAATTACCCATATGGAATAGGTTTCATCTGGAACAAAAATGAAACTGTTGCAATTCTCAGAATTGGAAATGCTTGCTCGCATATTTTTCTATTATTATTCATTAATGCGACATTGGAGGTAAGATATCAGCTAGTAGAACCCATTATTCGACTGACACAGCTGACGATACATTGTATCTTGATTCGAGCTCGTTACACGTTCCACGTACTCGGAATTATTTAAATTGAGGCTGACTATGTTGTACACGAAGAATAAATTACATATGTTCTTTCACAAGAGTGGACGTTGACGAGTAGTGCTTCTGCATTCGCAAAAAAAAACTTTGACTACATTCCATCAGTATAAACAGTTCGAAACTTCTTCTTCCATCTTGAAAATACCATTTCAGCAATCCTCGAGTACAATGTTGCAACATCTCTACTTGAGTGATGGCTATCACTGGAGTAAAGTGAAGGTGTTTCCTCATAGCACGGAACGTTCTAGGAACGTCCCCAGCTGTGCTCACAAATCCAGAGCACTACTGCGCATGCGTCAAAAGCACCCTCGCAATTAATTGAGAACAAGAAGAGTAACGCGTAACGTCAAATTAATTATTTTATTTTAATTTCACTGTCGACTTGTCATTCCCAATATTAACCATCTTTTTATGAATATTTATCACATAATTTTCTATATAATTCATTTTTTTATTACAAATTTTTTTCTCGTAATTTTCTAGATTTTCATTGCCTCATTGATATTTTCGTAATGAAAAATTAGGTAGATTACTGTATCTTCGTGAATCGTGTATAATTGAAAGTGTAGAACATTTTTCCTCTCCTCCTCTTATTCCCTCCTCTTCCGAACTGTCTTTTTCCTTTAGTTTTATTCTTTCTCGTTTCCTTCTTCCCTTGTTCTCTTCTTACCTTTTTCTCTTTTTTCGTCCCCTCTCCTTCTCTCCTTCACTAACCCTCTTTCTTTATTCTCCCCTTCTTTGCTAACTTCTCTCCTTCTTTTCTTTTCTTATTCCTTCATTCTCTTCTTCACCTGACTCTCTTACTATCCAGACTTTCTTTCTCTCTTATATCTCTTCTACCTTTTTCTTCTCCTAAAATTTCTATTTTCTTCTCATCTTCTCTTCTTCACTTTTCCTCTCCTCTTCTTCTCCTTTTTGCTTCTTTCTGCTTCTTTTCTCTCCGTCACCCAACTGTTTTCTTCCTTGTTCTTTCCTTTGTTACTCCTCTTTTTCTTATTACTCTGTTCTTCTCTTCTCCTCTTCTTTTCATCTTCTTCCAATTCTCTTCCTCTTTTCTTTCTTTTATTCTCTTCTTGTTTCCTTCCATTCTCCGATACTCCTTTCCTCTTTTTTTCTCCTTCCCGTTTCCCTTCATCTGTTAACGCTCTTTTACCGTTCTTACCATTTCCACTTTTTCCAATCTTCTGTTCTCTTCACCTTCTCCCTTATGCTCTACGCTGTTACTCTTCTTCTCTTTTTTACCCTTCTCCTCTACTCTTCTGCTCTTCTTCCTCTCTTCTCCTAACTCTTTTCTTCCCTTCTATCTCCCCTTCCCGTCCTGCAATGCTTCATTTCGTTGTTTCTTCTTCCCTTATTTTCTTCTGTCTCATCATCTCTTATTCTCTTCTTGGCTCTACCCTCCCTTTCCTCTGACTCCCTTGTTCTTTTCTTTTCTTCTTCTTCTTCCAACTCTCTTCTGCTCTTTGCACTCTTTCTCTCCTTACTTCATCCTTCTCTTACTACCTCCCTATATTCTCTCTCGGACTTACCTGCTCTCGTAACTTCCGTCCACTTCCTTCCTCTCTTGAATCCTTCTTTCTCTTCCCATCGTTTTCTTCCTTTACTTCTCTCGTTTTCTTCTACTCTTCGTCACAAAGCTTTTGCTTTTCTATCCCCCTCGTTCCAAACTCTTCTTTTTCGCATCACTATTTTCTTCTTCTGTTATCCTCTCCTTTTCTCCTCTTCTTCTCTTCTTTGTCCTTTTTCTCCTATCCGTCTTTCCTTCCCTTCCTATGTTTTTGTCTTCTCCCTTTCCTCTCTTCTCTTCTTCATTTATTTTGTATCCTTTTCTTTCTCTTTTCCTCAACTCTCTCTGGTCTTCATTTTTTATTCACTACTTGTCTCCTTCTCTTTATTTCTTTTTTCTCTTGTTATCCTCCACTACTTTTCTCATCTCTTATTTTCTATTTTTTCCTCTTTCTCTTCTATGCTCGTCCTCCTTCCTCTGAAACCTTTCTTCTCTTTATATCCTGACTGGCTTCTTCTCTTCCTCTCTTTATTGCTTCTTCCTTTTTTTTATTTACTCTCCTTTCCTCCACTTTATTCTTCTAACTCTCTCCTTTTCTTTCCTTCTTCTTCGCTAAACTCTCTGCTTCTCTTCTTCTTTTATTCTCCTTTTTTCCTCTTCTCCCAGCTCTCTTTCCCTCCTGATTATTTTCTTCTCTCCTTACCGTAGGATTCTTCCTCCCACTATCTCTCTGATTTTTACCTTCTTCTCAATCCGTAAATTTCTTCCTCATACAACTCCCTTCTTGTTATAAATCTATTCTCCTTTTTTTCTTTTCTGCTCTTTCTTTACTTGATCTTCTTCTTTCCTTTTTATCTTCTCTACTTTACCCCCCCCCCCCTCCTCTTTTCATCTTTTCTTTATCTCTCTTTCCTCTTTCCTCATCTCTCATGAGTGATGAATTTCCGAGCAGAAAATCATTTCTCAAGGAAGCAGTTGTTGAATCTTTCATCAGCAGAGATAGATTTTTAACAAGAAATGAAACAAAAGATACATAAACCAAAACCAATTTTGGTTTTAAATAAAAAACTGTTAAATATAACCCAAAAACAAAGATTTTTTTTTTCAAATTTTTTTTCATACCTTGCGTTGTTTGTCTCAAATTCTCATTCCCGTTTATATTTTTAAATTTTGAAAATGCCAAAACTCTGACAATTTTGTTTTTTTCGAAAAAATCATGAGAATAAATTTTTCCACTTTTCACCTACTACAAGAAACCGTACTTACAATTTTTGATTCTTGAAAGCAAAAGTCCAAAAAAAATTTCAAAATGCTTCCCCTCCCTTATTTTCGATCCAAAACAACTGGTTCACGAACTTGACCGGCCTTTTTCTTCCTCAAGTTGTTTGCCAAAGGATGTCTCAAAACGTGAAGATTTAATCAATTCCGCGAAAGTCGATTATCAAATAAAATCACTACCTTCTCTTTATGATGAGAATATAAAAAGTTCAACAACGCATGAATAATAATAATATTTCTTGACACATTTGAATTTGCAGATTGCTATATGAGTTATTGGCTTAAAAATATGAGTGAAAAGGAAATTTAGAAAATTAATTTTTGAATAATTTAAGAAAGAAAAGGAAAACTCAAATATGAGAAAGAATAAAATTTTTATTAAGTGATTTGAACATATTTCTAAAAATCCAAAAACATACAATTAACAATAATGAAATCTTTAATCACAGATGCATAATAATTATGAAAAAGATACACACAAACTATTAAATAGTTGAATCGTTAACTCAGATCGCTGCAAATAAATACAAAAACCATTTTTTTAATTTTATAAAAGATTCAAAATAGAGTTTAAAAAATTAAATATCAACCAGATGAAAATGTTTATCTAGGGTCACTGCAAAATAATGCAAAGAATTACCATTTTCATCTTGTTGTTGGAAAATATTTCTACTTCCGTGTTTAGAAAAAATCTAGTGAAGGGATCAGGAAAAAATTTCACGAAAAATCGTGTTGTTTGCAAAAATATTAGTACAAAAAAAACGCACTGTTAGCATTTATTTCAGCTAGCACTGTTCCAAAACCTAAAACCTAAACCGATCAAGTAAGAGGCCTTCTGCTCCGCACACATAAAAAGTCACACACAGCCGAATTCTACATCGAGAGTAACCTTTGGTAATACGAAACCTTATCCATATCCACGCACATAACCAGTCACTTAAAACGTAGGCACATTACAGTAACACGGTGACAGATCACACGGTAACGCTTAGGGATTTCTGATTAAAATTGAAATTTCTGGTTTGAAAATGTTTTTTGGCTCTGTTTTATTTTTAATTGTTTGGTGACCGTAAGACGTAATAAATCCACATACTATCCAAACAAAACCATCGGTCAAAGAAAAGGATTTTGAATTGTTCGTCTTTTTAAATAAGTCCTATATAAGAAATCTCTAATGTTACGCTACGCCTGGCTATGTAACGTAAATGTGCTTACGTGAGTTAGGTTTAGT
>WSXT02012794.1:0-11561 GCA_011762715.2 Neuroterus valhalla
ACGTATCCGGGCCCTAATTGTAATAAGGCAACCTTTCCAGGACCTGGTACTGCCCTGATTTGAATTTCCGCACGGGTAGTTATTGAGAGCAATCGAATGAAATTGTTATATTATCAACCAAAAAAGATTACTTTTTCTCCAAAGGAGATAGAATTCAACGGATGACTTGAGTTCTCAAGCTGAAAAGCCGAATGTTTGAAAAAAAATTGACTTCCACTCCATAAAAGTTGTCGACCACATAGTTGAATTTTCGAAAACGAAAACCTAATTATCAACCGAATAGTTGCATTTTTAATCAAATAATTGAGATTTGGAGCAGAAGGGATGAATTTCCAACCAAATGGTCGAACATAAAAATGAAACTGTTGCATTTTCAAACGAAACGTTCAGCTTTGGTGACAAAAAGGAGAATATTGTAGTAGTTGAATATTGAATCAGTAAAAAGATTTGAAACAGTCAAATCAAACCAAACAGATCGCTGGATCATGGAACAAGACAAATTTTTAGCAATAATCCAGACAGACGATTTCTCTACAAAAGTGTAGAATTTACAATCGGTAAGATTCTTCAGTCAATAGAGAAAGAACGAAAATGTGTACCCAAAAGTGGGAAAAGTGAATTTAAAAATGAAATAGTTGAATTTGGAACAAGGTGGATCTTCAAATAATTGAATAGTTTTTCGACTAAGGAATCCAACATTCAACCAAGTAGTTGAATTTTCCAATATAAAATCTACCTGCGCGTGCGGCTCGTAAGTTTGAGCGGACGTGGGGCGCGCGTCTGTCGAATCTCGCGCTCTAATAGGCCAGTGGCAATGATTGCAATGTTTTTGAAACTTTGCAGTTACATAAAAAGTACATCCTTAATTAACAATGTTGATTTGCAACCCCATCAGAGGTCAAGAACATACACATTTTTAAACAAATGACATTTCATTGAATAGACGCTCGAGAAAAAATTTAATATTTCTGAAAATGGAATAGTACATTGAATTTAGTCCTCCAATACGAAATTTGAATTTGCAACCAATTTGGAGATCCGGAACATGTTTATTTATGAATGAATTGGAGTTTGGTTGATAACTTTTAGGAAAAAATCAAAATAAAGTTGCAAACTTGCATAATGATTTCAATTTTTGTTTAGAACTAAACGCAAGATTTGCGACCTCATTGTTCATACGCTACATGCAGTTCTTTATATTTGTTGATTCTCGATTTTTCTCCAAGCATGGCTCAGTGGGAAAAAATTTAATAATTTTGCAAAGTGGTTGCAATTGTTTAATTTAATGCTACGTATGAAGTGTTGAGTTTGCAACCCAATACATGATCGGGAACTGGTTTAAATTTCAAATATTAAAATTTTCAGTCATTATATTATTTTTTTCATTTTGAAAAGAATATAATAAAGTTGCAAATGAGGGTATGATTCAAAAATACCAATTTGAGATGCAGTTAAAAATTGCAACCCAATTGAAGATTAGGATCATATGGAAATGCCAAATTTCTTGTATTTTTAGTAGTTCCGCCTTTTATTCGCTCAAAAAATATATTTTTGTAAATTTGAGTTAGCAGCAATGAAATTCTACTTTTCAATCTATGAAATAAACATTTCACACCTCTAAAAGGAAGTTTTTGCATGGTGTTTTAAAGGCCAGTGAGGAGCAAATATCTTGAAATATTCCTCCTAACCTTTTCTTTGTTTTCAAAGCATGCTGTTTATAAATTATACGGATAACAATTTTCTCTGAATAAAATTATGAAACAATAGTTTCCAGTTGAGAATATTTTTTTAGATGTTCTTTTTCAAAGTTCACAATACAAATTAATCATTTTTTTTTAAATCTCGATCCCTTGCGGTCAGTGGAAGAACTAATGAAATGCATGCCGCCATTTTGAAAACTATCAAAGTGTTAGTGTGTTACTAAGGTATTGGTAATAAGGTTATGAATTAAGCAGTCATGGTGAAGCCTGACGTTAATTATTTTATTTGTGACTCAAATTTGTCAATTGGTGATACGGATCAAGTGAGAAGAAAAGGGATCAAAATCCTGATTAGTGGAAAGCGTCAGTCTCCCGCCAACATGCCAACAGCACGCGATATTGCCGGACAGCCACCCATCCGAGTGCTAACCGCACCCAACGCTGCTCAACTTCAGCGATCGGACGGAAACTGGTTTTTCGGGCGTGACATATATTGCATTGAATATTGCAATGATTATTATTGATAAATTATGCATAAAAAAATTATAAAACAAAATAAAGCAATTCATTTTTCAATTTGGAATAGATGAGAAAGGAATAATGCAGTTCGAAATTGATGGAAAAGTGTTACATCTAGATATAATTTAATAAACGGATTCAAATGCTTAATTATGTGAATTGACAGCTTTTTCTACAGAAATTGATTATTTTGATTAATATTTATGAGGCTTGTATTATTTATCATTATTAATTTTTTATTTCAACAAACAGTCAAACATTATTTTTTAATTTTTAAATTAGAATATATAAATTTATTCTGGAAAATTGTAATTTCAGCTATAAAACTATATATATTCTTAATCTGGGGACGAACAATCGGAAACGCAAATAGTTTCATCAAACAAATTTATATAAATTAATTCGATTGTTTCAAAGTTTGTTCAAACTTTCTGTTATTTTAAACGGATTTTTTTCTGATATTAACTATTAAATTTTATGTTGAAAATTCGAATCCCTTATTTTCGGTTCAAAAGGAATCTATCTGAGTTTGAAGTAGAATCTTTGTTTCAAATTTATTATTCCTCGGGAAAATAATTGATCATATTCAAAAATGCATGAGTCCGAGCTAAAAATACAACTTTTGTAGAAAATCCATTTAAATGGCATAAAAATGGTAGGAACATAAATTCTTCCTATCGAAAATTTAAGGTAATTAACTATTCCAATTGTGGCTGGAAATTAAACTATTTATTAGGAAATTTGTGTACATTCGATTTGAAATAAATGTTTTGAACTTAAAATTTAAATAATGATTTCTTCCATAGTTGAAAAGTGACGCTTTCTAGTTGCAATTTCCATCTCATGGTAAAAATGAATATTTTTTTGTAAAGAATGAATCATCTTGTTTGATAATGCATCTTTTTTATGGCGAATTCGTCCTTCTGGCATTTTCTTGTAAAACGGTAAAATCTTAATAGAACACTGCAAAGTGGGACAGTAAATAACAATGTAGGAACAGGGTGGCGACAAAAATACTAGAATCATACCAAAGGGTAAAATTGAATCATTAGGTACTATGTATATACAAATTATTTTCTCGTATTAAAAGCTATATATAATTTTCATTCACTTATATATGAGCTCAATCCTTGACGAAAAAAAAAACATAGGAAAAATGATAATATTATTATGCAACTTTTGCGCAACTCCATAAAATCGTAGTGACTTTCAAAGTCCCCTACAATTTTTACACATTACCAACAATTGTCGGTTCATATAAATTACACAGGTGGCACCAACTTTATATATCTGAATAAGTGCACTAAGGAAAGGCTGTAAACGTCTTTATATTTATAATTAAAATAAAACCTTACCTAAAGTAAAAAATACAACAAATTTGGTATTTCCATACGATCCTAATCTTCAACTGGGTTGCAATTTCTAACTGCATCCCAATATGGCATTTTTGAATCATACCCCCTTTTGCAACTTTATTATATTTTTTTTCAAAATGAAAAAAAAAATATAATGACTAAAAATTTTAAGATTTGAAATTTGAACCAGTTCCCGATCATGTATTGGGTTGCGAACTCCACACTACATACGTAGCATTAAATTGAACAATTGCAACCACTTTGCAAAATTATTACATTTCTTCTCACTGAGCCATACTTGGAGAAAAATCGAGAATCAACAAATATAAAGAACTGCATGTAGCGTATAAACAATGAGGTAGCAAATCTTGCGTTTAGTTCTAAACAAAAATTTGAATCATTATGCAAGTTAGCAACTTTATTTTCATTTTTTCCTAAAATTATTAACGAAACTCCAATTCATTCATAAATAAACATGTTCCGGATCTTCAAATTGGTTGCAAATTTAAATTCCGTGTTGGGGGACTAAATTCAATGTACTATTCTATTTGCAGAAATATTAAATTTTTTCTCGAGCGTCTATTCAATAAAATGTCATTTGTTTAAAAATGTACATGTTCCAGACCTCTTACGGGGTTGCGAATCGACATTGTTCATTAAGGAAGTACGTTTTATGTAACTGCAAAGTTTCAAAAACATTGCATTTATTGCCGAATTTTTTCTCTACAGACTGACTAACTTCGCGATCGATAATGAAAGCACCTCACGCTTCGCGCTTGTTGTTCGTACTCCCTTACATTCGTGTTTAGATCCTTTGAAACTGGGAAAAAAACGTTGGCTGCTGTAATTTCATGATTGTGAATGTATTCGTTAAAATCCCGGGTTTTTAACGAATACATTCTCATCGCGTGTCTCATGCTTCGCACTCGATTTTAATTTGTTCAATACGTCTACTATATTAAATGTATGATATATTTATTCATATACTCCGATCCGGGACTGCTTGTTCAGATGATGTAAAATAAAGCATACATTTCATTTTCCATGTTAAATTCAATATTTGTTTTGACATTACAATTCAAAATGAGCCATTGAGCATTAATATTAAAACAAAAAAATTTGATTGGTCATGTTCTCATAAGGATCACCATTTGTATACGGTTTTGAAATCAACATTTTCTTCGTATCTCGTATAGGTTTGCTGGGAACTTAACTTTTCTATTTGGAAAGTTGCATTTTTACTAGTAATATAAAAACTGCGCGTTCTATTTAGGAATAGCTGATAACAAATTTGTAGATATTTATAAAGTGAACAACTTGGTTTCCATACATTTTTCTCCTTTCTGAATTTTCAAGAAAAAAGTCCCATTCTCAACAGCATTTCTGAATATTCAAAACCACAAGAATGAACTTTGAATCAAATTGTTGAACTTTCAACTAAAAAAGATGAACATCCAACACTTAAAGGATTAGTCAAATTTTCAGATAAAAACATTAATTTCAAAGTAAGAAAAAAAAGGAATTTAAAGCAACATATCAAAACTTCAACTAATCAGAATAATTTTCTGCTGAAAGAGATAAATTCGGAACCAAGAATATATTATTCAGATATTATTTTGGTCTACTCATTCAGTTCGAATTTAAGAGAAGGTACGAGCAAAAGTAAAGTTTCTTGAAAATGTGAGCAAAAGAGAAATAAAAAATGGGGGTTAAGAGGAGGATCTGAAAAAAATTTTTGTTGTTCTTGTCTGCGAAATCTGTTTTTTTTTTCGGTAATAAACTATTTTGTTGAGAATTCATATTTCTGGCTTGAAAATTTAACTATTTGGTTAAAAATGATCTGTTTTGTCATCAACTCATATTTTCGGAAGAAAAATCTGATGATTTTTTCTTTCTTTCCTCCACAGCAGTAAATTATTTTTGGTTTGATGAATCGGTTTGCATTGTAAATCCAACTCCTCGTTTGAAAGTCTTACTGATTTCGCAAAGGATTCAACTATTTGATTCTAAATAATATTTTTTGATAGAAGTTTATATTTTTGAGTCGAAATTCGAGTTAAAATCTGCAATTCCTGGAAGGTTAATTGAGAACCAAGAATCCAACGCCTTCTTTTTCAAAAAAAAAAACAAAAAAAAAACAAAAGATAGAAAAAAGAGGGGGAAGGGTATTTGGAGGCTGCTTTCTCTTTTATTAATCCTCTTTTTTACCGTTTTTTTATTAATAGGTATATTCAGCGGTGTTTGTGCCAAATTTGGTCGTTGAATTCTTGGTTTTTAATTAACTTTCCAGGAGCTGCAGATTTTAACTCGAATTTTGGACGTTAAATAGAAATTTGATTTTGTTTTTTTTTCAATTTTGAATGTATTGATTTTCAAAAATCAACAGCTCTGAAGATAATTCGTCTTCGTTTATCAAAAATTTAACTCATTGGTCAACATTCGTCTTCAACACTGCCAATTTTTTTGTTTCTTTGAAGTTCGACTTTTTTTTATCAAGACTCAACCTTAAGCTTAACATTTTAACTTTAACATTTTTTGTTGAGCATTGCACCTGTTCGGATAAAAATAAATTAACTAGTTGAAAGCTAAACTATACTTTGCTGGGAATTCATCTTTTTGCGTGAAGATTCATCATTTTAGTTGAAGATTCCTACCTTTGGTTTGAAATTAACTCCATTGCTAGGAATTCATCTTCTCGTTTTGGAAATCTATTTCTTTATTAGAAATTCCATTTCCTCCTGTTGAAAAATCGTCTTTTGTTGTAAATTGGACACCTCACTCGAAATTTCAGTGATTTGAGGCATTCAATATTGCATTTAATGTAATACATTGATTATTTTATTCAGGAAATCTTATTTCTCTATTATCATGAAATATCTCCTTTTTCCAGTTTTGATAGAATACAAACCGAGTAATAGAAAGGTTCTAGACAGTGGGCGATGAAAAACTGAAAAAGTAGTATTGTTAGTGCCTGATCCAGAGTTCCAGCTAGATCCTGAAAAAACCGCGTTACCGACCTTGTCCAGCTTTCCACATTTCCCCGATCAGTGCCTAATCAGAAATAGAGAAAACCATACATGGTTCTCCTGAATCCTGATCTTAGTTTCCACATGGTATCATCCATATCCTGACATGATAACATGATAACGTATATAACATATCTTCTTTTCGTCAACAATTGAAGGTGATATCTCTCATTTTGTGGATGGTGTCATTGATCCGAATATTTGATTTATAGAATAGATTTTAGAACCAAATGATTTCCAAGATAGGATATATATCTTAGGTGTAGGAAGATTTCTTGTCTTTAGAAGATTTTGAGCTTTGTGAGTTTGTTCTTGCGGCCCTGGTTAGAGAGTGGAATATTGGTTGCGCGGAGGAAGGAAGAGAAAAGAGAGCACTTGCGTTTAAGCGAGATCTTTTGTTTCCTGCCGCTGGCTTGGTCGTAATCGTCTTTTTGAGTCACGATCACCAAGTCTAGAGAAGGACAATGGTTTTGTGGAGTATCTGCTGCAAAATCCGGGTGGTCTTTTTTTTTAAATTATATATATACTACCTTCAGAAAAAAATCAGGGACAACTCTCTGGATTGTTTTTAACTACCAAAATCGGGATGCAAATCATCTCATCAACACCACAGGTTACATCTATAATTTAGACACATTTTATACCATGGATTGTACTATTATCAAGAATCCTCTAATAGAATCAGAACATCTTCCATGTGATTCATTCCTCAATTTGTCTGAAGAAGGATCATGATTTTTGAACTATCTGCTGCAAAATCCGGTTGTTCCACTTCTTTTTGAACCAAAGAACCTTCAACATGGAAATCTGGCTACAATTTCCTAGAAGGATACAGGTTACATCCTTCGACACATACATATACATATACATACACTGTAGATTAAACTAGCGCCAAGGATCCTACAGTATGATCAGTGCAACAATAAATTGACGAATGATGAATAATTAAAGAAATGTTAAAGCAAAACACGGCACTTCTCAACCAGTTTAAAAAGAGTCATCATTTTTTTAATTAAAAATTGAATTTTTTGATCAAATGATCACTAGACGAATGAATAATATAATGGAGGACAGCAAGTCACTTTCCAATTAGTTCAAAGAGGTATACTAATTCTTTATGTACATATCTACTGCATAATCCGGCTGGTCCACGTTCCTTAAACGAACCAACCTTCAAGAAGGAAATCTGGTAAAAGTTTCCTGAATAGACCACAAAACTCTAGGGATTCCTCCTCTCAAAGACCATGCTAGATAGATACATTTGACACCATTGATTAAAGTGAATCTTAGTGATCCTTTTATTTAATCCGAACATCTTTAATTGTGAAAAACGACAAGTTCCTCCACAATTAGTCTGAAAGAGTCACGGTTCTTGAAGTATCTGCTGCAAAATCTATAGGTGACTTGTAATCTTTGTAACATCTTTTTAACTTTGTAATCTTTGTAAATATTTGTAACTTGACATACGTTTAACAAGAAAAACTAGCTCTAATTTCTAGATAGATCTCAACTATCAATGTCATCTCTTTGAGACCAGGTTAAATCCATTATTTATATACATTTATACCATAGATTCAACTATCGAGAAACCTTTGACATAATGAAATCATCTCCCATTATGGAGAACAACAAGTACTTTCTCAATAAGTACAAAGAAGGATCTTTGAACATCCTCCTTGGAAATTCGGGTGGTCCATTTCTTCTTGATCCAACATACCTTCAACAAGGAAATCTGGCTCGAATTCGCTTAATAGACCATAATCATAAACAGAATCTTCCTCGTGAAGACAACGTTGCAACATTTATGGATACATTTTACAGCATGGATTAAACTATACCATGAATTATCCTTTAATATAAGAAGAACATATTTCATCGTGAAGAACAGGAAGTCACTTCTCGAGTATTTCAAAGAACGATCATGATTTTCTTAGTATGAGCAGCAAAATCTAGGTGTTTTACCTCTTCTCAACCCAACCAACCTCCAATAAGGAAATCTGGCCTCAAATTCTGGATAGGTCATGATCAACGAAAGAATCTTCTTCTTAAGGCCATTTGAGACAGTGAAATTTTTCTGTGTCACATTCCCTTGAAGACCACATTACAAGATCTATAGATACATTTTACAACATTGATCAAATGTATCAGGAATAATCCTCTAATTTAGGCATAACATATTCCACTGTCAAAAACAACAAGTCACTTCCTAGTTCAATACATTTCATACCATAGATTGCACTATCATCGAGAATCCCCTTATATGTCAAGAATAATATTTATCGTAGAGAACAACAAGTTACTTCCTGAATAGTTCAAAGGAGGATCCTTGTTCTTAAACTATCTGCTGCAATATTTGGTTGATCTTCTTCTTCCTTACTCAACCGACCGTCTACAAAGAAATCTGGCTACAGTTTCCTTGATAGAATGTAACGATTAAACCAATTTTTCTTTCAAGGACCATGTGACAACATCTGGAGGTGCATTATATGAAATAGATCAAACTATCATAAAAAATCTTCCGAAAGAACCGGAACTTTTCATCTAGTGAAAACAACAAATCATTCTCCAATCAATTTAGAGAAGGATTATTATTTTTGACCTATCTGCTTCCTAATCCAAGTGGTCCACTTCTTTCCAACACAATCAGTCTTCAAAAGGAAAGAGTCTACTTACAATTCTCTATATAGATCTGCACTATCAAGCTCATCTCTCGAAGACCAGGTTCTATCCATCATTTGGATATATATGATACGATAGATTAACCTGTCATCAAGAATCCTTCAATATAATCAAAACATCTTCTTTTGTAAAGAACAACGAGTTACTTCTTGATAAGTGCAAACCATGATCATGATTTTTGAGAAATCTGCTGCAAAATCCGCGTCGTCAAGTTCTCTTTGAACCAATCGACCTTCCACAAAAAAATTTTGAGACGTTTCCTAGATACATATTCCATTATGAAGAACAACAAGTCACTTCCCAATTAGTTTGAAGAAGGACAATTGGATAGATTATGATCATTTAACGGAACCTTTCTTCTAAAGGCCATGTTACAACATCCATAGATACCTTCTACGCTATTACTCAGACTAAATTTGAAATTCCCTTGCAAACAAATGCTCCCCTATTACGCTTTCTTTTTCCGAATTTTTAAGAGGTATGATCGCCCAATATTTTTGTGGGTACAATTAATAATCTCGGTGTAGAAGGATCTCTGTTCGGCAAATCTACATCATTACGCGAGAAGAAGTGCCTTATGTTTGCCCTTTTAAATTGCCCTTCAACTTTATTAAGTAGACACAATTTTTTTTTTCTTGGTGGTGATCATCTTCATGATCATAGGACACATCCATCATTAGGATATATTTTATACCATGGGTTATATTATTATCATGAACAATCCTCTTATATGAGCAAAATATTTTTTATTTTAGAGAACAAAAAGTCACTTCCAGAATAATTCGAAGAAGAATCCTTATTCTTAAACTATCTGCTGCAAAATCGAGTTGGTCTTCTTCTTTCTAACTCAACCAACCTTCAACAAAGAAATCTGGCTACAATGTCCTGGATAGATTAAAATAATCAACAGAATATTTCTTCCAAAGACCATGGTACAACATCCATAGAAACATTGCACACTATTATTCGAAATAAATTATGAATAATACTCTAATATAACCAAAGCATCTTCTACTGTGGAGAACAACATATCACTCTCCGATTAGTCCAAAGAAGGATAATGATTTTCCAACTGATCTTCTAGATAAGGTTAAATCCATCATTTAGATACATTTCATACCATAGATGGAACTATCATCAAGAATCCCCTGATATGTTCAGAATATCTTTCATCGTAGAGAACAACAACTCACTTCTTGAACAGTTCCAAGAAGAATATTGATTATTGAAGTATCTGCTGCAAAATGCAGGTTATCAATTTCTCTTTCAACTAATCGACCTTCAACAAGAAAATCTCGCCACAAATTCCAAGAAAGTCCATGAACGTCAAAAGAATGTTCCTCTAGAAGGCCATGTTACAACATCCATGAATACATTCCACATCATTGAATAACTGTATAATAAATGATCCTTTGATATGATCATTTTTATTTTAGAGAACAACAAGTCACTTGAAGAATGGTTCGAAGAAGAATCCTAACTCTTAAATTATCCGCTGCAAAATCAAGTTGGTCTTCTCTTTTCTAACTCAACCAACCTTTAACAAAGGAATCTAGCTACAGTTTCCTAGACAAATCATAACGATTAAAAGAATCTTTCATTCAAGGACCATGTTACAACATCCATAGATACATTCTACATTATTAATGAAACTAAATTATAAATAATACTCTTATTTATTCAAAGCATCTTCTTTTGTAGAGAACAACATGTGACTCTCCAATTAGTTTGAAGAAGGATAATTATTGTTCAAGTTTCCACTACAGAAACTGTGTGACCCATTTCTTCTCAAACCATCTTACCTTCAACATGAAAATCCGGCAACGATTTCTCGGATAGATCTTGACTGTTGAGATTATCTATTCAAGATGACAAGTTACATCAGACATATCCAAATATATTTCATACTGTAGATTATACTATTATCGATAATCCTCTAATATGATCAAAACATTTTTTATTGTAGAGAAGAACATCTCACTTCCAGAATAGTTCGAAGAAGGATCCTCATTCCTCAACTATCTGCTGCAAAATCCAGTTGGTCTTCTTCTTTCTAACTTAACCAACCTTCAAAAAAGAAATCTGGCTACAGTTCTCTAGACAGATCATAACTATTGAAAGAATCTTTCATTAAAGGACCACGGTACAACAGCCATAGATACATTCTCAATTATTAGTAAAACTAAATTATAAATATTACCCTTATATAACTAGAGCATCTTCTATTATGGAGAACGTGTCACTCTGCGATTAGTCCAAAGAAGGATAATGAATTTCCAACT
>WSXT02012805.1:0-14512 GCA_011762715.2 Neuroterus valhalla
TTTTTGGCCATTTTTTTGTTCTTTTGTGGCAAAAAAGTAATTGTAATTGATGCGGAATGTGTGATATATTTTTTTATTAATAAATAAATTGTTTTAAATAATTTTTGAATAGTTGTTCATAACAAAATCTTGTTATTACCGCTTCCGACTTCCGAGTATTTTTTTAGTACCTACTTTTGTGCCAATGAAATAATCATGATTGTCTGGAAATATGATATATATTTTTTAATTAATAAATTAATAATTTTAATAATAATTGTTTATAACAAAATCTTGTGTTAAACACTTTTGAGTAGTTTTTGAGTATTATGCACAAAAGTACAAAGGAAATACTCGGAAGCGGTTATAGCGAGACTTTGTTATGAACAATCACTCAAAAATTATTAAAAATAATTTATTTATTGATAAAAAATTATATTATACATTTTGCACTAATTACAATTACTTTTTTGTCACAAAAGTACTAAAAAATGTCCAAAAAGTAATCAGAAGTGGTGACAGCAAGATTTTGTTATGGAAAATTGTTTGTTTATTGACGGCAAAAGACGTGTTATGCATCTACAATAAATGTTATGACACTTACTTTTTTTCAACTTACGCCAAATCGACTCCACTTCTATTTATTTCCTAGGATTTTTGTTGCGAGACTCGCAGGAAACGAGATATTCTTCAAAAACCGGCTTCGGTCAAAAATGCCCAAAAAGAGGGAATTTTTGAAACCTTGCAATTCCTAAACTAATAGGGCTAGAAGACTTTTTTTTAGATGTACGCAAATTTTTGTTCACTCAATTTTGTCTCTTATCAACATTGACGTAAACTTAACCTGGAACGATTGATTTGGAAAAAATTAAAGCTTCTTCTTTTGCCCCTAAAAATAGGCAAAAACAGTCAACTTTGAGGGGTCATAACTCATGACCTATCATAGTTAGAACATTGTTTTTTTTCGGAATCAAAGGAAATTAATTCTTCTTCAACTGACGTGTGAAACACTTATCTGAAAAGTAATTAGGATGAAAGGTATAGAGTGGTTTTCGAGACTTAGCGATTTTTCGCTGAAAATCCAAAAAATTGGGCAATTTCCAATGTACTCTAACTTGGAACCTATTGAAGATAGCGGATTATTTTTCTTCCCAAATTTTCTCACAATTTAGTTTTCTCCCTTTCACCTGTTGGACATTTTGCTCTACGATGCAATGGGAATTACCTGTATACGCAAACGCAAAATTTGGAAATGTTTCCAAAAAAAAAACCGGGTTCCCCCTCCTAACCGAGGACACTTCTTTGATATGGCAAAAAGGATCCCTTGATGAAGCGTCCTCAACAAAAAAATTGGAAAAAGGAATTTTTCGGGAATTTTATTCATTTTTCTGACGCAATGCCTGGACTATTAGAGAATAAGATTTTCGAAATGTGCAAGTCTTCACGATTCTTGGCATTCATTAGTGCAATATACTATTCTTACACCAACCCAGTGGGCACAGCATTTAAGGGCGTAAACAGGATGTTCTAAAAACGTTTCTTGGACGTTCACTTCAAAATACGTATTTAGAACGTTCCAAAAAACGTCCTAAGTCAGGCCAAGTAACGTTCCAGAAACGTCTAATGTTCCAAAAATGTTTTTAGGAGGTATTTGGAACATTTTACGTTCTTGGAAACTTTATTTGGTCTGACTTAGGACGTTGTTTGGACGTTCCAAAAACGTCTGCTGCTGTTTGTATCCACTGAGAAGCGTATTCAATTTTCAAACATACAAAAAACATACCCTGAGAATTCAAAGTTTCCAAATATAATATTTTGAAATCGCTAATTAGAAAATCACCAAAAAAATAAATTCGTCCCTCAGTACGGGACGGGATTTTCATTCTGTCGTAGGCGGTCATAGACGCTTGCACATCTGCCAATGCAAATTCAAGCCTCGAAGACAAGGCCTTGGCATGTTCAAGGCCTTGAGTTTTAACCGGTTCAAGTCGTCTCTAAATTTGAGGCCTTGAGTGATCCTGCATTTCTTTCCTCGATCTCCGCCTCGAAATTTATCGCCTTGAATGGATTCACTATTAATATCTGATCGATCCCAAAAACGCACTTTTCCGGTTGGAGACCAACACCTGCAGCTGCTAGGCGTAGAAATAAACGTCTTGCTTCACCTGAATGCTCCTCAATGGAAGCTGCGAAGATCACTATACTATCAAGGTAGACGAATAACTAACTCCCTATCCTGCAATCCCGTTAATACTCGATTCATCAGGCAGTGAAAAGGCCTTGGAGCAGCTTTAAGGCCAATGAGCATCCTCAAATACTCCTAGTGACCGCAGTCTGAACTGGAGGCGTCTTCGGCCCGTCAGTGGGATTCATCAGAATCTGATAAAATCCGCTAGCAAGATCAAAGGAAGAAAAATACTTCGCTTCGACCAAGTTGTCAACTATTATTGTGATATTGGAAAGTGAATACGCGTCTCCAACTGTTTCGCATTCCGGGCTCAAAGGTCGATAACCATTTGCCATTCTCGATTTCCTTGAGCATCTGCGTTTTTGGGAATAATCCACATTAGTGAATTGTAAGAAGAGTTCGATTCTTCGATAATATCCAGCTCAAGATCAGGCCCCCTTTTGCTTCCCTATCTATTCCTCGTGGATTAGTGGGTACCGTTACTCCTCCGCTACGGAAGGTACTTCGTCTATGGTCGGAATCGTATGCTGTTCCAAGGTCGTACCTGAGAACCCATCACCTCGGATTAAGAATGAGTACGGGAACTCTTCTATGAGCCTAATGACACTCTCTCACTCGGCATGGTTCAATTTGTTTACCTGAACTAATTCGCGAATGCGCTTTATCCGTTATCGTTTTAGTATTTGGGGACGGGATCGCTTTTTTATCATGTACTTGAGTTCTTCGTCAGATTCCAAAGATGACTCGAATTCCAGGTCAAGGTCATGAACTTCGTACGGTTTGATTCTCTGCAGAGCTATCTGCACTTTAACTTTATCGTAACCGACGTTAATCCCCGTTGCGTAGCTACGACCATTTTCATTAATAATTGCTGCATTAGCCATGATAATGTTTTCCTCTGCTTAAATAAGTGTCAGGAAACCCTCTGTACACCCCTAATTTACTACATCGATGCGGACGACGTGACAGGTTCGTTCTTTTTGTTTAAAAACCAGTGTCTGCCAGGGAAGTCTATAAGATTCATCGTCAAACTACCTGCAAACTTCTGAGGGTCAATAGAAGGAATGGGTATGATTGAACGGCTGATGGTAACAATGGATTTGTGATGATGCGATATTGTGACTTGTTCCTGATTAAAGCAGTCTTCGCTAAGAATACCATTATCAGGAACACTTTTAGGATAGCAGATCAGCATGAAGGTATTAAAACTTGGGTTGTTCCGCTTATGGTTATTCTGTCAATGATGTTGATAGGTGTATCTGGTTGTAGGTAATCTTTTTCAATTAAAGTTACTGCACAGCCTGTATCAGCAAGAAAGATTCTTTTGTCACCCTTCAGTTCCTGAACCTCGACTTTGACAACTGGGCCATCGGAGTCTCGTAACGAGCACGCTGGGACTTTAAAGCAGTAGGTTGAAATAGGTTAACTGGGTTTCTACATCGGGTGATTTCATTCGTGGTTTTCGCGAGGTGGTGCTTTTGAGGCTGGATAGAAAGCATGATCACGGTCTAGAATGTACATGAGATGATCATCACGATTTCCTCGATGGTGAGGTACATGTTGTCGTGGATCGAGATACCTTGATTCTGTATATGCTGGTCTGCGCTTCGCAGGGAAGGGAGAGAATTGATGATATTCACGCCTCGCAAGACTATCATAGCGGTTATGTAAGTCTTGATAAACTTCAACCGATTTTTGAGGGTAAGGACCTTCGTCAGCGTGATTCTGGTGATTCTGGCGATCATGGTTTTAATGTTGATCCCTTCCCCTAGATACTCTAGAATAGTGATGGTATGGGGAAATATCTCGCGAATCGTTACTCCTATAAGGAAAATTCCGAATTTCGGGCGATAAGTCACGCCGGGAATAATGAACGGCTGTTCCTCGCATTTCTCAGGGACTTGCTCAGTCTAAAGGGTTAAAGCCTGACCCCTTATCCTTATATTTTCATAATAATTCATTGACAAAGATTTATTGAAGGAATCTAGAAAAAGGAATTTTGCGGCAGGTGATGTCAGATGACATCCAATTAAATAATAAAGAATATTTATTTGTTTATAATTTATCTGCTGCTGCTGGTTTCTATCGGAGTCGAGTTTGGATACGATTTGCAGGTACGGTTTCGCGGTGTTTTGTGCCCTTCACAGGTTCACTCTAATTTTAAGTTTTCCCTGTATCAACCGGCAGGAGTGGGAAGGCCGACGTTCGCGTGCTCTCCCACCCAGGTCTGATGCCCGCTTCTCAGCGACAACAGATGTTGTCGAGCAGCCTTCTCGGACTGCTGCTGCCGGCAGACGGGTCATCGACTCATAAATCAGCATTGAACAGGTTGTACGCCTCCACTGTATTCAGGATATTTGGTTCTCTCGACTCGACCGTCTTCTGGTGTTGTGGAAAGTAACGAGCTGGAAGATTAGAGAGAAAAGCAAGTAGTTAGGCGTCTCTCACCGTTGTCACCATTTTTTCTATGTGACGTCACGGATATAATCGTTACGTCGAAAGGGTTGGGAAATGTGTGATTCTTTTCCATAGATCATAATTGTCAAAATCTCTCGAGCGGCCAAGAGGCCGATCTTGAAATAAGAGTTTTGCGGCAGGTTATGTCAGATGACATCTAATTAAATAATAAAGTGTATTAATTTGTTCGTAATTTATCTGCTGCTGCTGGTTTCCATCGGGGTCGAGTTTCGATTCGATTTGCAGCTGCGGTTTCGCGGTGTTTTGTGTTCTTCACAAAGTCTTTCAGAAAATTCTTGAGTATATCCAGGCATCATTGTGCTTCGCGTTTTGCATTTTAAAAAGTTGGTTATAATGGAGACACAAATATTCGGACAATCACAATTATTATACTAGGACATACACATACTCGAAGATATATACAAATACATATACGAACGCATTCATAGGTAAAAATCGTCTAATGAACCCAAAACTCGATAATAACATTCTACATCCTTAGAAGTAGTATTTCTATGTAGTAAAGAAAGAAGTGTGAGTTGAGGGCATACTAGGATATCACAGTTCCTAGTCCCACTCTCGTAACTTTTTTTCAACAGGCATAAGTTGGCACCCATCCCATCAAAATTTATCAAAGTGTGTCTATGGCCCTCATAAAACTATTTTTTCCCTAGTTAGTTTCCGAAATGATAGAAATTTTCACTATTTTGGATCGTTCGAGGCTATGTGACAGTCTGTCACGTAACCAATTAGATAATTATTATTCGGCCGTTTTATGATATGAAGAATGTAAAAATTGTGTTCAAATTCCCGGGTATTGGCAATTTAAATTTACCGTACGCCATCTGGTGGTTTCAATATGGCTGCCAGGGGGTCACTCATATCGGCATATATATAGTTATAGTTCCCATGTTAAAAGTGCCCCCGTAACCGCCATTGTCGCAGCGCCCTCCTGCCCGCGGTGGATGTTTTGATTGCCAATGGTTCATAATATATGAGCTTCCGTCTAGCTGGCTGCACAATGTAATAACACCTAATAAAAGGTCACATTATTTATTATCACATGCAGGACTACTCGCAGTTAAACAAAATTTTTAGTTGGACTCCAGTGCACAACTACCCACATTTTCAAACAGTACAATTTCACTGGTAAACAGCGCAATTTAACTGTTTCTGATTTATAGAGTACACTCGAAGCTCAAGTTCAAAGATTTAAAAAATTTAAAAGTATATCTGAAATCTAGAAAATACTAAGGCTGGTTGAATTGAAAAATTTTCAATTCAAAGTCCAGAATATGAAAACGTTCGAAGCATGGATAATCAAAAACTAGTAGAGTAATTCAAATTGAAAATAGAAAATTTAGAGCTTCTCAAAATTTGATGTTGCCTCACATTCTGATTAAGGAGGATGAACTTTAAAGCTCCCGAATATTGAAAGGAAAGTTAATAAAGTACGAAGGTGATATTAAAATTTTTCATTCGAAAGCCACTGATTAGAAGAAAGATCTAGAAGAACAGTATTAAATTTCTAGAATAGGGATATTTTCAACTCAATAAGGTGAATAATATGTCGTGGGGATCTCAAAAAAACGTTGATTCCGACTATAGTATTTCAAATTTACTAATCGCAAATTTAAAGTTTGTATTTTATTCTTCGATAGGTACAGAAGACCCCTGCTATCGATGGCCGGTGAGCTGTCTTATGATCTATGGAGAATAAAATCAGTAGAACACATAAAGTACTACTCATAAAACGGAATTAGAACCCACGCTGATGAATGAATTTCTGTGAATTCTGGAATTCCGACATAAGCTAAATTACTTTCCTCATCATGACTAATGTTTTCAACAATCTTAATATTTCTAAGATATTTCTGAAAAGAAAGGGTGTATATACTTCGTTTTATCAGAATTACAAAAATTTCAGGAATTGTTCAGAAACAAAATTTCCATTCAAGGTTTCAAGGTCTCATATTCGATTTAATAATCGTTATAAAATTGATGTAAAAATGATAATTCAACAAGAATGAATAACAAGTTTGTCCAGAATAAAAATATAGGTCTAATAATTGCTTCATCTCTCCTCCCATATTTACTTATCATTAAAACACATTACGCTTACCCTTCTCACCTAAACCGAAAAACCTTCACAGTTTACTGCTTAATATATTTTTTTTACTCTGAATTTCATGTTGTTGTAGTTTTAGGAATTCCATTCGGAAAATAGGATGTTCGTGGAGATGAGGGGTAATCTTTTTTTTATTTCAACACTGTTCTGATAATCCCACGAGAAAGGTCAATGTTTCTCTCGGATAAACTCTATATTTAGCTTGGATGGGAAGCTGGGATCCTGAAGGATAAGTGGATAAGTTCTAGGCCGCCATTAAATCAAGGTTTACCTCAAAGAGCCTTGAATTTGAATTGAGTCCTAACAAAACGTTTGAACAGCATAGGCCTAAATAAATCTTTATTCAATATTGTATGCGTAGATGCTATACAAATAATGTTTTTGAACAGAAAAATGTTATTGATCATATGGAAAATGAATGAAGCTTCAAACATTCAAATTTAATCCCTATCTCCTATATAATTGTGACTCAAACTTTCTTCAAGTTACATTATTATTTTGTAGATCATGTATTTCAATTTTTGTTAAGCTGAGCTGTATACCAATAATATCCTGAATGCAATCAAAACTTTTCACGCAATTTGTAAGGAAGTAACTCTTAGTATAGCATCAGACAAAAATAGAAGTTGTGTGTCAAAACAGTGGAAAGAGGAAACGTACCTCAGTTCGAATCTAGCTGACAGCAAACATCTCGACGTGTCCAAATTATATTTAGTGAAAAGCTTCAAATTAAAAACTTGACACAATCAGATCAACTCATCATTTCTTCACATATTCTGCCTTCTTTATCAGAAAAGTTACGATTTAGTCGATTCTAAAATGAAGGAAACGTATATTCCATAAAGCGAGATCAGCTATTATTGTGCCTTCTTCAGAATTTTTGTTAGAATACAAGTAAATCGTCTTCAGCAAAGTGAAATAAAGTAGATGGCTGAAAAAACGCATTCACATTTGTTCCTTGCCAACTCCATTTTTTGTGGACATATATCAGAGTACGAAGCACTAATGGAATATCGATTCCATATACCGACGTGGAACGAAAAATATGGCAACGTGTGCATACATAATAAACAAGCCATTTTCATATGCTTACGAAAACGTTTCATGTTTTTGTACTAAGTGTACAGAAAAATATAACGAAACGACAAGTTGTATTGCTCCTTCTGCAGAAGCAGCAGAAGGAATAATCTAGAAACTAATGGAATTTCGTATTCGTTATTTTTATCTAAAAACGTGAATTCAATTTCATATATCTTGTTTCTGTTCGTACTAAGGGAATAGGAAATCCTGCATACGCTAGTCTATATATTACACGACGCAAGGATCTTTTTATGATGCAATCTTGAAAAATTCTGATCCAGTAGTAAGGTCACTTTGCTTATAGCTGAACGAAATTGAATAATCCACGCTCGACTTGCTTGCATTATAACTTGAAGATCGTCTTTCCGTTTCTGTTGGAAAAAAGTATTGATGTCTCTCTGCCTCTTTCTTTTAAACACTTTCGTGATCCCTATCATCTCTTTATCATTTATTTATCCGTAAATACATTTTATGCGATTTACGTAACAAATTCTAATTGGCAAAGACCTACTCTAGAGATAAGCATTCATTACGGTTCGACCTTGGGCCCGATAAAAAATAGTGACAGCGGTAGGATTTCTTGATAAAACGTAATGGCTACTCCTCAGATACCGTATAATGACAGAAGCTACTAAAACCCTCTTTTTAACTTTATGTTCCAGACCTGTATGCTCCTAGACATTTTCTGCGGTACCAACATCCTTTCGGACTGGACTGTCTGGTTAGGACTCCCGATTCTCGCTCATAGCGGGGCAAATCCATGGATCTACGCCTTTCATCACGGAGAGATGCGAGTCGCAGCCGGAAAAATAGCAGAAGATCTCGTAGCGATCTTTGGAGTCAAACCCAGTCGCTATGGTTGTTCCCCAACAAGACGGGGTTCCAACACAAATTTGGAACTAGCCGAAGTGAACAACAGCGACGAACGTCGACCAGTCGAAGACTGTTTTGCTGCAAAACAGGACAGTTGTAATCTCCATACAAGCCGAAGATGTCTCGAAGTGTCCATCAAACATGTGGACATATTACCCGAAAAGGGAGACGTGGACTCATCTTCCGAAAATTGCAGACAGGGAGACATAGTGGAAGAAAATATCCACGATCTGACCAAAATGCTGGATCCGAAGTACATCATCGATCGGAATCACGTCATAGACTCCAACCACAACATCGACAAGATTAAGAACCTCAAGTATCTTTTAGACCCAACCTTCAACAAAATCCGTTATCTCCGTAGGCTCAATCACAAACGGCCAACTTACAAAAACCTGCAGAAGTCAGATGAACCTAGGTCCACTTCCTATCAAAACCTGAAGGGTGGTGAGACACAAAGCAGAAGAAGCTTACAGCTGAACACTATGTCAGACCCAGCTCTTAACTTCGGACGTCCAGTAGTGAATTCGAAGCTCTTGACCTATGCAATGTGTCATAATTCTACCCACTGCCAAAGAAGAGACCCTAATTTTTCTTCTCTCTCTGACTCTAACATAAAAGCTGCAGCCGGAACGTCAGTTAGTCTCACATTCTTCCCAGCCTCTAAAATAGTTTCAGATAACCACAGGTTCTCTGACCAGAACCTAGATCATCACAAATACGAACCAAGTCTCGCCAAGAGTTTGGTTCAATGCCGCCATTTACAGAATCAAAGAAAAATATCACCTTGGTCGCGCCATAGATCGAGACCAGTAGGACAAATCTTGGACTCTCCGAGCCCAACATTCGACTTCAGGTTCCAGAACGAGAACTTAAGCCACAGCTCACTACCCACACCAGAAAACTCTAGACCTAATTCCAAGTGCTCTCTCAGACTAAGAGCTTCACCCATGCATTTGACGATCACACCAAACAAGCTTGCGAATCTTCACGGCTCCCATTCGAGGGATCCAGAGAGCAGGATATATCCCATGACGAGACTACGCCAAGCCGGAGAAAATTTGGAAACACTAAAACATGAGGTCGGTTTTGACGCAACGGGTCATTCTAGGTTACTAGAACCTTCAATGAATTATTCTTTGAATGTGCCCATCACCTACTCTGAGCCACCGAGTCCGATAGATCCTCGACCCCTGCCTTCGCTCGAAGAAGAAGGTCCCAACGTACATACGAATCCAAGATCGCATACAAGAATACTCAAGAGCCCAATAAGACATTCTGATCCTATCATTCCTTCAGTCCTTCTGAGCATCGAGGATTGTAGTGCTAGTCCTGTCGGGAGTAATGAGAGGCTTCATAACGGTTGGTCTGAAGTCTCTTCAATCACTACCCC
This sequence comes from Neuroterus valhalla, assembly GCA_011762715.2. Lineage (NCBI taxonomy): Eukaryota > Metazoa > Arthropoda > Insecta > Hymenoptera > Cynipidae > Neuroterus > Neuroterus valhalla. The sequence continues at coordinate 10,099 of WSXT02012805.1, forward strand.
ATCTCTTGACCCCAACGAGCTCACCGAAGCTCTCTTACGGAATTCAGAAGGCAGGCGCGAGAGTCGAGTTCTAGAGACTATATTTGCAGAACACGACTCCACCAGGTACAGCTCACGCAGACCTTCTGACTCCAAGTGGTCCGAGTCTTCCAGGAGTCAGGAGATTCTTTCGAACGTTACGGAGCATCAGCAGTTCCCGTCCTCCTATTCAGTGAACAACTTCCAGAACTGCACAAGCGACAGTGACCTTAACGAGGTCCCCTCGTGCCTGGATCCTTTTATGTGTCCAGATGCCCTCAGTTCATCACTCCGCGAATCCTTCTTCGCCATCCCTTCTGCACCCGATTCTGACATTTTCACCTCCTTCGAGGAAACAGACGAGTATTCCTACGAGCCAAATGCCCCAACCCTCACAGCCTTCCATTCGTCTGTAACGAGTATGAACATTGAGAGATCCAGGGTTTCTGGTACAGACAAGCAAAGCAGGTCTACAGAGTCAGTGTTTCAGAATAGAGAAAAACTTTATAAACCTTGTAGAATACTTATGTTAGAGCCATCAGTGCATCGGAGAGGTAGGGTGAGACCATGTAAGGAGTACATTTTGGAGGACCATTCAACCAAAAAGACTTCCAGGATGGCTCCTCTAGCTACCCCTACACCAACAGACATTTGCACGCCTACTTTTGATTTCGTTTCGGATATCAAAAGCGAGAGTGGTGTGGGAGTTAGGGTGTAAAGGATTTGTCTTAAGGCAGATGAAACTGCCAGTCTTACATTTATAAGATATAATTAAGGAGGTTTTACTTATTCTAAGGATACAAACATGGGGGTTTTAACTCGGAAGTTCTGAAATACTGGTGAACGTTTTGAGATGGTACCCAATGCAGTTCGTATTCGTTTTCTGTGCTTCCAAAGGTGGACCTCCAAGAGCAAACCAGTGTTCTGAACCTCCCGAGTTCAAATCTTTTTTGAATGAATTGTCTTGTAGGGAAATTTATTATTCAATAGGGTCACATTTGATGTAGGCTGTAGATTGTGAGTCGGACAACAAATTTTGTTTGCATCGAAAGTTTCGATTGTGCGAAATCGATCTGGCTTATTGTGGACTGATCATTTTTCCAATAGAAGTCATAGCTTGAGAAACAAATCGACTGTGCTTTCGGATTAAATTTCCGTATCAAATTAGTTGCTAAATGACTGTACTCAACAATCTCGAAGGATTTCTTGACTGTTACATTTCCATTCAGCGTCAATTATATCAGGAATCTAATTTAATTTAGAAATTTGAAAAGGTTACGCTGTTTTTTCTGAGAAAAGCAAAATACAAGGTGAGTTTGTAGAACATCAAAGGAGTGCTGACGGACACAACAAAGTCACGCCACAAGTTTAGTTACAAGAGTTCCAGACTTTACCTCCCTGCGTTGTATTTGTCTACACAAAGGGTTACTCCTGTGTTGAAAAACGGATCCACTATACCATGTACTTATACTGCAACTTATATCTGAAACTTCAAATATTCTGTGGATCCTGACCCAAAACTCTTCCTTATGAAATATCAAGCATTTTCATTGCTACAGTTGTAATGAAGATTTAAGAGTACAAGGAAAGGGAAATGGGGCGCCTGCGCGCTCTGCACTGAGACGGTCGTCTGCTCTGATGCGTGGAGGCCTGAATGCCCGTTTTCTCGGCGTGTGGCGCGGCAAGTCAACTCGTTCGTTCACGCGCTCAAGTGATCGGTGGATAATTCGCCGAACCCGAGCCCTCGGACTCCGAAGGAGACGACGGTTTGAAAACGGTCCGAGAGCTCGGCGGATTATCCGCCGGAAGAGTTTGGCGCGCATTTAGACAACACTAGCGCCGTCTTGCTGCCCAAAATAAGCATTCAGGCGTGCACGCATCAGAGCAGATGAACGGCTCAGTGTGGAGCGCGCAGATGTACCATTTCCCTTTCCGTGTAAGATAACCAAAATTAAAATTCACCATGATGCACACAGTTCAAATTACCTTAACTTCACAATTTATGTTTCTGGAATACTCCTCAAAGAAGTTAGATCAAGTAGACCGAACTAGGAATATTAAACAGAAATACTGAGTCACATCGTTTGCCACATTCTCTAACTCTTATTTTATATTCATTTGCAAAACTTAAACTTTGATGATCGAATTTCGACTTCTTGGTAAGTGTAGACTCTACTGAGACTCCATAAAATTTTTTTGCTCAGCTGAAACGATCCGAATGTAGAATAACTTAATACCAGCCGATCTCAAAAAGACCCACGAAGTGACCACAAAGGGGCATTTCCGTACTATTAAAAGGAAATAAATAAAAACAGCAAGATAGGTATCAAAATTTTGCGATTGAGCTGCCGGATCGAATAAGAGCACATAAAATTATTTCGCCGGGAATGGGGAGACCCCTAGAGGCTTTTAAAAATATTTTCGAATTTCAGTTTTTGAAGAATATATCTAGGTGTAGAATTTCATTGCGCATCTTTTTTTCCTTAGGTAGAAAGTTTTAGTTTTTTTAGTTTTCCAAATAAAGCCAAAAAACTTACTTTTTTGGAAAAATCAATTTTGATTCGTTTTTCACTTCAACTCGTGCTCAGCCAGTCAGTTTTTGAAATTTGAAATCTTACTGATTCGAATTCAGAGTAAAATATCTCACACTAATTAATTTATATTTGCAATGACAACATTTTTGCTGTTATTTTTATGACATATCTCTGTATCGAATTTTTTTAGAATATTAAATCTTTACCTTGTTTCTCTTAGTTTTTCGCAAATTTTCCTCTCACTATTCTACATGTCTACTTCTTCTACCTTTAGGATTCGCTTGCTCTGACATCATATCACAATACTTTTTAAAAAATCCAGTAACGTTTTTTCTTTTTTCAATTTCACGAATTAGAAGCATCGAAGAATTCGCGGAATCAGGAATCCGGTGAATCTTATTAGATGTTTATGTTTTGTTTTACTTTTATATAGTTTGCCTCAAAAATATAATCCTTTTATTGTGAAGATGTAAAATGAATAAATTATTTTACATTATGCAACATTATTTATTCCCAATACTTTAATATTACTTTAATGCTTGATTAGTTTTTATTTTTGGCGCCGGTGACTCTGTGTTATAAATCGGATCTGAGACTCGCTACAGTCAGCGCGCCAGCCGCCTAGCCGCTAGCGACTTAAGACATTTACCATTTCCTCAATATCAATTCGATTGGGCCTAAATTTTCCAAAAAAGTCAGTTTTTTGGCTCTATTTGGAAAACTAAAAAAGCTACAACTTTTTGCCTAAGGAAAAAAGATGCGCAATAAAATTTTACACCTAGATATGGTATTCGAAAACTGAAATTCAAAAATATTTTTGAAAGCCTCCAGGGGTCTCCACAATCCCGGCGAAATAATTTTATGTGCCCCAATTCGATCCGGCAGCTCAATTATAATTCTGCGCAAAGAATGTTTATGGATTCCAAATTTTGATACTTTATTATTATTATTATTGAGACAAATCCCTTTTGGGGTAAGCGTAACTCGTTTAAACTTTATTATTGTAAACGAATGATTATTGATTAAGTTGCACACTGAGGTCACAGTCTCCTGCAGGAATCTGTTAGAAATTCTTATACCTGAAAATTCATCAGTTTAGTTGAAAATCAATTACTTCAACTGAGAATTTAACTGTTTTATTTTTGTTGGAAAATTTCGCTTTTCTTGTCAAAAGTTCGAGAATTCGGTGAAAAATTGTCTTTTTGAATTGAAATTTCAACTATTCAGTTGAAACTTCACATATTTTGTTGAGAAATCGATTGAACCAGAACAGAAATTGAACCATTCTAATTAAACCTTCATCATTTCAGTTAAAAATTCGTGTTTCTGTTATAAAATTCAACTACTTCAGTTAAACATTAACTTCGTCATTTTATTTTTCATTATTTATTGTAAAAATGTAATAATTCATTTGAAAGTTCATTTTTGTTTTGTTGAAATTCGTTTTTTCTGTTGAAAGTATTTTTTCAACCGAAAATGTGACTTATCTCAATTGAGGATTCCATAGTTTTATTGAAAATCGATTTCTTCCATTGAACATCCATTTTTTCCAAGTTCAAATATGAGTATTCAAATTTTCTTTGACAATTTTTCTTTTTCAGTGAAAGTTAATTTATCTGTTCGAAAACTTAACTCTTTTAGTTGAAGATTCTTGGTTTTGGTATAAAATTCCTATGCTTGGTTTGGAATTGGTTTTTTAATTCAAAAATGTTACTGTTCCATTTTAGGTTGAAAATAATACATTGTGTGGCTAGGCCTCGAAACAGTCGATTTTGATCAGTGTGAAGTTTGCCGGCCGAGCGAAGCGAGACCGGCAACACACGCATCAAAATCGACTGTTTTGAGGCCGTGCTGCACACGAT
>WSXT02012816.1:0-14512 GCA_011762715.2 Neuroterus valhalla
AGAGAGAATAGAATAGAAGGTGAGGGAGTGGAAAGGAAGAGAGGGGGGGGGGGGGGGGGGGGGGGGGGGGGGGGGGGGGGTCGAGAGATTTCGTGATTATTCTGGTCTCAGGGGGAAGGGGATGAACCCACAAAAGGTGACATCGCACATGGAAGATGTAAATAAGAATAACAATTGTTGGAAATGCTTTGAAGAAATTAATAGGACCCAAGAAAGTAATCCAAATTTTTTCTCTGAACATTAATTTTCCTTCCAAAGTCTCCTATCATATTTCTACACTGAGAAGAAAGTAGAGCAATCGCGGGACCGCCGACAGAAACTTTGTTCCTTTCGCGTTGAAAGAAAAACATAAATTTGATTTTTATTTCATTCATCGATCGCGCAACGTGTAAGTCTGTGTTCAATACACACACGCGGCGCGTCGAGTGTGCGTCGTGTGCCCAGCAAGAGTGGGGATGGGCGGGAGGAGAGTCGCAGAGAGAGCGAGAAAGAGAGAGAGAGCTGCGTTGGTGCCATGCTATAGACATTTTCAGTCGCATTTTCCGTGACGCGGACGGGGTGTTCCCGTTTTTCGCAGTAAGGTCATCTCGCTCAGAGTATATGTATTCCCTCCCAAAAGGAGCAAAGCTTCGAAATTTTTGGACCAACTGAATGCATTTACTTAAATCCTATTTCTTGGGATCAAAAAAATATTCTTTTACATGAGTAGTTTTTAGTGGAATCAGGTAAATATATTTTGCTTTTTCAGAGAAATGAATTTTTTGGCCGTGTTCTCTTGATATGAAATAATATTTCTTCCGATCAAGAAAATAATATCTCTGATTCCTTGAAATCTCATTTGTCCTTCAAATAAATATTTTGTTGATCCCATCAGTTCGATTCTTTGTATTGAGTAGGATGCACTTGAATCAAATAATATCTCAGATTCGGATCAAGTATTCAGGTTTATTTATATGAAAGAAATAATAATTTGATTCGAGAGAATATTAATTAAGTTAGGAATATATTCTTCTGATACAAAGAGTTGAGATAACCGAAAAAAGGAAAATCCAAGATGGCAGATTAGGCGTACACAAATTTAAGGGCAAGACTGTGAAACCTTCATTTTGACCCAAAAAGAAAACTTTCTACGTCAAAAAACTGAACCAGAATTTTTTTCTAGATAAATGTCTCTATTGACTGGGCTACAAAGTGCATATAATCATTCACTTCAAATAAATATTTGTTTGCACGCATTCAGGATTTCAATTTACTTGAACCAAGTAAGCTTTACTCGATACAAGTATTCTTTTTTCTCAGTGTAGGTCAGAATTCCTCCCCTTTACTTAGGAATTATACTGAATCGTCAGAAAGTACGTTTTCAAAAATGAACTTGTGTCGAATTGGAAAATAATGTTCTCAAGTAAATATAATTTTTGATCCATGTTTTGATTATATTATGAGGTTTTTAAATGAAAAATTCAAGTTTAAAGTTTTTTATAGCGAATCCATCTTCTTTTGTTGAAAATTAAACTTCGTGCAGTTCAGATTCGTATTATTCCATTGGATATTTATTTCATTGGGTAAAAATGCTTATGATTTGTTTGAAAATTCGAATTTTTTCCATTTCAAAGTAAGTTTTCTTGGCTCCAAATTTGACTATTTCCTCCCTGGATGAAGAATTAGAGTTTTACCTACTTAGTAATTTTTTTTGTTGAAAAATAAATCTCTCGTAATTGGAAATGCAATCATTTGGTTCAAAGATAATTCTGATGGAAAATTATTCTTAACTTTTTTAAATTTGAGTGTTTCATTGAGGATTTGTGTTTTCCGTTTGAAATTAATCGGCTCAATTTGAGGATTACACTATATTGTTTAATTAAACTATATTGTTGAAGATTGATCTATTTTGGTCGAGTTCGCGATTTGTTTATACTCTCTCCCTTTTACGGGTTTGAGAGTCTTTACATGACACACCTCCTCTCTTTTACAAAACCTCTCCAGGGTGCGAGACGGGATTCGAACCCGCAACCAGATGAAGTGGGTCCAAAGCTCATGCCTTAGCCCCCACGACCAACTATTCTAAATTTACAATTAGAACCTTCAGGGGTTGCAATATAAACGATTACATCGTTTGTGCAGAATTTATGTTTTTTGGTCGCATTCGACTGCTTTTTATTTAAAATAAAACTTTTCTCTCGTTGAAATATCAAATATTTTATTCGTTGAGAGAAATGATTATTTATTCATTAGAAATTTGACATCTCCCTCGAAGATTCAATTATGCTTTTGAAAATTCAAGTGTTTGGTTGAGAGGTCATCTTTCTTCACCTAAAATAGAACAAGAATAAGTATGTAACAAGCAATGAAGATAATTTTGTTCTGCTTGTTCAAAATTCATAGAGATTAGAGAAACTTTATCTTGTCAACTCTACCATTTTTATGACATCATTAAAGAGAGGGAAAAAACAGATTGATACGAATATCTCAGAAAAATAGCCCCCCCTTCCACATTACTTTACAAATAATCAAATGATTTCGAAGGACTAATAAGATTGTGCTCGGTTACTACACATAGAAATATCTTGCGAAACAATTACCAGATAAAATAAAATAATAACATATTCTTTCTCATAAGGAGCGATGTAGGTTAGTTTGTAAACCTTATCATTAATGTGAACGTGCAGATATGTTATTTTCGTAGAATGTCAAAGTATTGTTGAAATAATTGAAATGAAAGAAAAATAGAATATTCAGTCATTTTCAGCTCATAAATAGACAGAATTTTTAGCCCAAGACTTTTTTGATATCTTATCAAATCAGAGGCCTCTCTTATTACCATTAAAATATGTTTATATTATTCAATCCAGGCTTCACTGACAAGCTGAAGAGAAAGAAAACAAGAATAGAGTTTTGAAAAAATAAATGAATTCAAAGTCTACATGTATAAGGAAAAATCTTTTTCCAGGAAGAGGATCCTGTTGCCAATCAGAGCTAGCTTATTTCAAGACAACGTCTGCTTCTGCTGAAACAGAATTCAACTATATTCTAAAATTTTATATTAAACCTCATTCTGAGTTTATTCGTGACCTTTTTCTATATTCTGTCAAAATGTACTGGAATTCCACAAAAAACATATACGATGTGGAAATTAAAGGAGCTTCAGAGAAAAGCTGTTGATCCTTTGAAAATACGATTTTTATGTTGAACAGGTTTTCACCCTGCGACTGATGGTTTTCGACAGAATAGACGACAAATATGAAAAATCACAGATATGCTACAAAATCTTCAGCGGTGCGACTTAAATTATACGAGAAATTCCTGGAAGGCTGAATGGACGTTAAATATTGAAAATCGCAGAAATAATGGACCTGAAAAATTTTCGAAAGGTTGCGTAAGAACGTGTATAATGGATAGAAACATTTGAATTTGCTACCGGGGCAATCATTAATAATCGTTTCTTGAAACAATCCAGAAAAATTTTTTTTTTTCGACACAAAAAAATGCACTTTAAAGACCAAACCACAGTCTTCCCACGAGGGACAAATTTTTCCACCAAAAACTTGAATTTCTCTACAAAAAAGTTAAATTAGTTGAATAAAAGATGAATGCAGAACAAAATTGGAAAAACTCTTTTCCAAATAATAATAGATCAAAATTGGCCAATCTGAAATTGACTCTACGTTTAGATGGTTGAAATTCCAGAGGTCTGAATTTCCATATCGAACGCTGAAGTTTCAGTTTTTTCCTTTCATGAATGAGTTTTAGTTTTGCCCTTAAAATTGACGTGGTTGAGTTCTAAGAAGTAAAATTAACATCTTGCAAATTTTCGATTTCCATAAGATAAAAAATCTGCCTGAACCGTGGGTACATTCTCATGGTGCGCTACCCGCGCGTCTCACTACGCTCGCAAGTTTGAGCGCGCCTACGTTCCAAATATTGCAAAACTGCTGAAAACCTCTGCTTTTATGAAGATTATTGATTATTTTTTTATTTTTGATGACAATTTCGAAAAAACTGATTTTATCCAAGGCTCTACTCGCCTCAAGGAACTCATTCTCATTACACTACTCGCCACTGATATGTACATTTCGCATAGTTTCGCTAGCAAGTTGAATTTTTTATTATTTGAGAAGCGTTGTCACGATTAGAAAAGAAAATATACGTCTTAGTAAAAAATAATCCAGTGAAACTTTAGGGCCTTTTCAAGATTTTTATAAGAAAACGAGCAGCGGTTTTAGGTATAATAATAAGGGAACATGTGTATGTGTCTTTGTCGTTGCTATTCTTAAGTGTGGTTCTGTTGTGTTCAGAATATACAATATTGTGTGCGTTGTTGGCGTCAGTGTGCTTAGTCTCAAGACGAAAATGTACGCATCGAAAACGCGACGGATCGGATCGCAGTCCGTCATGAGGCTGTTTACCGGAGCGGAGGTCAGGACACTATCTTCGCGTCGTACCCCAGAAACAGAAATGAAGGAGGGCTCCGGGTTAGCGGTGGATACGGTGTACGGTCACGCGCGTGGGTGGCCAAGGAACCAGACCATCTTCCCACGGTTGGCCCTGGTCGACCGCCGATCAGTTCAGTTATGATGAACGGGAACGGCATGAGTTGAGCCGCGGGTAGACTATTTAGGGACATCTGATGCTGGCGTACCTCATACTCGACGGGTGGCCACAGAGGCACCTGTCGACCGACGATCAAATCGGCTGCAGGAGACGAGAGTTGAGCCGCGGGTAGGCCGGTCAAGGGCACGTGACGCCGGCATACTCTACTCTCGAAGGACGACTACAGGGGTACCTGCGACTACCGATCAAGTCAACTGCAGGGAGCGGGAAGCGGGTGGTAAGCCGCAGGTAGCACGGCGAGGTGCGACTGACGCCAGTGTACCCTAAACACGAAGACCGGCCACAGGGGCACCCGTCGACCAAGTGAGCGAAGAGGATCGGGAAACGGATGGTGCGTCGCAGGTAGGCCGGTCAGGGGCAACTGATGTCGGCGTACCCTAAACTCTAAGGGTGGTCACAGGGACACCTGTCGACTTCAAGGAGCGGGAAGGATGGCACTAGGAGGTAAGGAATGTCGGCTGGACGCCTACTGGGAGTGTAGACGGCCAGGGGAGTTGCAACGGATGTGAGATCCTCGATTTACCTCAGTGCACCGCACCCGACAACCTGTCGTTTCTGCGTCGCGCAGGTAGGTCTATAGCCTGTGCTTGCGTGGCGCGTCAGCGTACTGGATGGTAGTGAGTGGAAGGGAGCTGAATCGGTAGACCGATGTGCGCGTGGGCCTGTGCGCTATGTAACCATACGTTTCATATCCCCCCGCCCCCAATGGGAAGAGCGAAATTTCGGGTGACAATAATAATTACCTTTTTTGGTGGTTACATGTGCGCATTAAAACACTTGCTGTGCGTCTGATACCGGCGGTGTACTTGCTGTTGGCAGACCTAAAGTTATTACTGGGATCTCCGTTCTCCCCATCTCTAGTTTGTTTAGCTGTTCTGGTGCAGGTGGCGAAGTTTCTTCTGGTGCGGGTGGCATTGCAGTTTCTGCTAACTCAGTGTGATCAGCTTGATCTTCCGCTCCTGAACCTCTAGGTTGGCTGGCTGCGATTTCCAAAAGGGGGCGTATTTTCCCCTTTTTGACGTCACTTATGCATGGTCTCTTGGATTGTGCCACGCATAACACTTCCCGTCGTTTCTCGGTGTTTACATGGTCTGGTTCGTTAACGTTTGCTCCTTTTGATCGTACAGAGGTCTCACGTCCCTGAATCTCTCTAAACCATCGCGTTCCAAAAGTTTCTCTAGCTCGGTCAGTTGGTGGTGAATCGACATCCTGGCAGCGCTGCTGGGATGGTAATGATTTGACGGCCCCTCTGGGTGCTAGGCCTGCTAGGGTGGAGGATTCGGGGTGCCTGTTGCTGTGGTGGAAGGCTTCAGGTGATGTGGTGCTGGCTGGTTCACGATTGCTTGTTGGTCCCAGCGTCCTCATTGAAGGGTCTGAGGTCCTTCACGTGGTCGTGTCGGCTGACTCTAACCTTTCTGTTTTTAAAATCGAACATTACGCTAGAAAATTATTCCACGACGGTGTATGGTCCTTTAAATTTTTCTGTCAGCTTCGCGTTCAGGTTTTTGACCTTGCTAGACAGGTAGTATTTTTAGCACTTTGGCACCGATTTCCAGGCTCATTTGCGGCGTCTCCGGTTGTAGTGACCTTGTTGTTTATAGAAGTTGCTAGCTATGATGTTTCGAGCTAGTTGCAGGGCTGCTTGGATGCCTTCGATGCAGTTCTGGTGTTTTTTGTTGCTTGCCCATGCAGTTGTGTGCGCAAGACTTCCTGGTGTGTAGAATTCACGCACATAATTCAGGTACGCGGGCGTAAATCCTGTCGATGTCCTAGGTGCTGTATCGAAAGCAAATTGCAGCTCTGGAGCAATCATTGTTTTGAGGACTCTATTTGCTCCTTCTGCTGAGATGCACTGCGGTGTATAGGGTGGTGTAAGGCGGTGCTTGATGTGCAGGTTTTCCGAGTAGTTGGCTCACTTCTTTTCCTATGAATTGCTGGCCGTTGTCCGAAATGATGGTGTAGGGAAAGCCGTGTGGGAGGCAAATCTGGTCTTTGATGGTGGTTGCCACCGCATGGCTGGTTGCTTTCCTCAGCGGTTCGACTTCTACCCGCTTCGTGAAACGATCTTCAATCACAAGTGACCATGTGTTTCCTGTGGTAGATCGTAGTGGGGGTCCGATCAAGTCTACGGATACCATTTCCAACGGTTGCTCGATGTTTTTGGCATACATGGTTCCTGCTGGGGCTAGTTGTTGGGGCTTGAACTCCTGGCAGCTCTAAAAGTTACGTACGTGTTGAGCTCCCATCCTTAACATACCCGGCCAGTAGTGTCTTGGGCCAGACGAGCAAGGGTTTTTGCTATTCCGAGATGTCCGGCCGTTGGGTCGTTGTGCACCTATTCAGGTACCCTTTCTTGGTCTTGCTTGGGTACACAGATCTTTCACTGTTCCTCGTGACTGTAGTCGTTGAAATCCAAAGTATGCAGGATGTGCCAGTACAGTCGCCCGTTGCGGATGTAGTATTCTGGGTTGTCGGCGGGGTTACCTTTGACCGTTTGGAATCGTCTTCGATACCAGTCCTCCTCTTCTTTCTGTATGACGCAGGCTTCGTGGGGTTGTCTGGACGAGGTGTCTGCTATCAGGTTGTCAGCTCCGCAGCAGTATTTCATCTCGAAGTCCCATTGACTCAGCTCCCTGGCCCAACGAGCTAGACAGCCTGAGGGGCTGTCGATCTTGACGTTCATGGAGCGGCTGGCGTAAGCAATGATTTGCTTTATCCCGTCGTGCTCTTGCGTGAGTAAGGCTCCGAGTTCTTACCTACTTGCGTCGGTCTGTAAGGTGGATTCTTTCGAATAATTCGGGCAGGCTAGAATAGGTGCAGATGTTAGTCTCTCCTATAATTCATCGAAGGTCTCTGGTGTTCGTTTGCCCACTGTCAAATTGCCTTTTCTTCAGTAGCCGATGAAGGGGGACCTTACGCGGGCTACATCTTCAATAAAACTCTGGTACCACAATATGAGTCCTAGAGATCGGCGGGCTCCTTTCAGGTTTCTCGAGAGGGTTAGGTTTTTGATTGACGCCACTTTCTCTGGGTCCGTTTGGAGGTCTTCTTGGTCTGTCAAACATTTATTGTAGAACTTGGATGTGCTCTTTGGAAGTTTCGGTGCAGATTATGATGTCATCCAGGTAGGCAAAGGCACTCGGTGCCATGTCGGGAGGGATGCTTTTGCCTAGGAGGCGTTGGAAGGCATCACCTCAAATTCGAAGAGTCCTTTTCCGGGTACGATGAATACGGTGAGGGGTTTGCATTTTTTGGTGAGATCTACGTGCCAATAGCCGTTCTTCAGATGGATGGAAGACAGGTATCTTTCTCCTCTTAGCTGGTCCAGAATATGAATAATCTGAGGAATCGGATAGGCGTCTTCTTTCGATACCTGGGTAAGCCGTCTCAAGTCGACGCAGAATCAGGGTTCCCATCTTTTTTTCGTGTAATAACCACTGTGGAGCTCCACGGGCTACTGGATTGTTGGACGACTCCTTCCTCCACCATGTGTGGCCCTTCCCTGTAAATTATTTTCAGTATGGTTGGGTTTCTTGATCAGTTACGTTGTTTGAGCGGTGTTTAATCCTCTAGTCGTATATCGTGTTTGGCAAGCTGTGTTACTCCTTTGAACTTTGCTAGGCGTTACATCTGTGTGTCGATAAAGTTTTGGGCGATTTTCCTCTCTCTGGGTCTCAGGTCGGTTATGCTCTTTGGTCCTTCGGTGAAGCGGACTTCCCTTTTCTGGTTCCTGTTCGGAGGGAAGACGTTCACTCCGTAAATGTCGACGGCTAGACCCAGCTGTGACAGGATATCGATCCCCAGGATACACTGGCTGCGAGTGTCCATTGTAGAAACCTCAGCTCGTATTTCTTTTCCCATGGCTTGTATGTATCTGGAGATGGACGCGCCGAGATTCGTCTCTGAGCCGTCTGCCATGCAATTGTGTCGTTTTCTTTTTGCTACCATCCTTAGTTCCTTGTCTGGTATTATTTCCAGGGCTGGCTGTACGCTCATTTGGGCCAGGCCCGTCGCTCGCTTCCCTGGGTTGTAGTTGGGTCCTATGGTAGGGTGTGGTTGCCGCGTATGTTTGTGTGATGAAAGTTGGTCGCCCTGGGTTTCTTTGGTCTGGTGCTCCTGCGCGTTTTATTTTTCTTCGACCCTTTGGATAAAGGCATCGGAGTGTTCACCTCCACGAACCGTATGTATAGCCGTAGTCTTAGTCCCATGTTGTAATACAGCGTCTCCATTGTCTTTTTGGAAGTAAACCCTTCTCGCCTTCTTGTTAGTATTAGCAGAGGTAATACGCGATTTCTGATGTGTTCGGCGATTCCTTGAAGTCCGTTGTAAATTTGCTGGTATAGTTGCCTGAGCTCGTGTAGGGGGGGATTAAATTTCCTTAGTTTCTGTTCCACATCGGTCAGAGACGTAAGATTGGTTGCGCAGTTGCGGTACCATAGCTGTGCGTCGCCTCGGAGGAGTTCGGGGAGGCCTTTCAGGATTTGGTAGTCGCTGAAACCGTAGGCTTTCTGGATTTCTTCTAGCCTTTCAATAAACCCGTAGACATTTTTGCCGTCAAAGTGACAGTTTCATTCTCGCCCCTTTTCTAAGATTTTGGTCGATGTTGATGTGTTTTCCAAGTCTTCATCTGCGTCCTCCTACCCGTTGTGCCGTACTAGTGTTGCCTTGTTGAAATAAGCAGGGGTGTCCCGGTTCCTTAGGGCGTGAGGTGAGGGCGTCGCGAGGGTCCTGAACCTGTCGATCACGGCCTGCATTTCTTCTAGGTCCTGGGTGCAGTCGACGTCTTTTTTGTACTCTAGAGTGTCTTCTGCCTTGTTTTGAAACAGCGTTGGGTTGGCTCCGACGAAGCTCTCCAGTTTTCGTCGAAGCACTGCGTGGAATCCCACGGCATCGATCACGTTTCTCTGCAGCTCTTACTCGAGCTGTTCTTTTCGTAGGCGGTATATCCACGAAATAGGCATGGTGGTGGTCGACGCGGTAGAGCAGTTGGTGTTCGGTGGTAATTCGGTGCAGGTAATAATGCAATTCAGTGCGTTTTCGGAGCAGGTCGGTGATCGGTTAGTGGTTTCTAACCTGGTCTCCACACTGTCAAGGAACTGGCTCGAATCCTCTCGACTGGCGATCGTTCCGCTGTTTTATACCGTTCGGACGTGTTGGAAGGGTTTTGGCATTAGAGCGGGGGTAATAAAAGTGGAGGGAAATACAGATTGGGAAACTCCACTCTGGTTTTATAACGCGAATTTTCATGAAAGGGGAGAAGAGAAACGGTTACTTTCACAATTAAAAAAAAAGAAACCATTTCAGGCGCCATGTAACGGTTCGTTTCGTTGCACCTGCGTATTGTCCTGCCGGGCGCTTCAGTCTTGCCAGGGTTACGGTGTTTGGACAAGTTTTTTGAAGAAACGAATAGGCGTTTCAGACATAATAAGGAGAGATTTAATCCTTCTTATAAATGTACATAAGCTAATTAAGAGCTAGGTGTGATATGTTGTGTGGGTGCGTGTGTGTATGTGTGTATGTGTGCATGTGTGTGTGTGTCGTTACCATTCTTAAGTATGGTTGTGTTGTGTACAGAACGTACAATATTGGGTGTGTTGTTGGCGTAAGTGTGCACAGTATTAGGACGAAGAAGCACGCATGGAAAACGTGACCGTCATGGGGCTGTATTCTGCCGCGGAGTTCAGGACAGAGGTCAGGATACTGATCCTTGCGTCGTACCCTGAAAACAGAAATGAAAGAGGCCTCTAGGTGATCGGTGGATACGGTGTACGGTCATGCGCGTGGCTGGCCGATTAACAAGACCACCTCCCCATGGTCGGTGCTGGTCAGAAGTAGTAGGAGAGGCTTCCTGGGCTTCGACCCCTTCAGGAGGTAAGCGTTCGCCCGGTGGTAAGTCTCACTCTACAGGCAGGGAAACCGAGGGAAGCCGCAGGTAGGCCGGTCAGGGGCACCTGACGCCGGCGTACCTTTTACTCGAAGGACAGCCACAGGCGGACTTGTCGACCGCTCACCAAGTCGGCTACGAGGAACAGGAACAGCGGGTAGGCGGGTTAGGGGCACCTGACGCCGGCGTACCCTGTACTAGAAGGGCAGCCACAGGGGCACCCATCGGCCGCCGACCGAGTCGGCTACAGGAAGCGGGAAAGGGGTGGTGAGCCGCAGATATGCCGGTCAGGGGCACCTGACGCCGGCGTACCCTAAACTCGAAGAACGGCCACAGGGGCACCTGTCGACCACCGACCAAGTCGACTACGAGGACCGGGCAGCGAGTGATGAGCCGCAGCTGGCCGATCAAGGGCACCTGGCGTACCCTAAACTCGAAAGGCGGTCACAGGGGCAAATAATAAAGAATATTATCTTTAAATCGCAGAAAACCCAGTGACCACTCTGTTTTTCAATTCAAATTTTTTTTTCACCACACTAACCGCGTTATCACACTTACGCCCATCGACCCTATTTGAAATTTTTCCCTTTTTGGAAGGTACATTTGAGGATAATTTTATTTCTTGATCTTCGAAAAAATTGTTCTATCAAACCTAGTTTTGAATTGAAAAAACTGAATTTAGTTTTCAATTCCAAATTGTCAAAGTTTGATTGCTTCGGATCGAAAATTAAAGAAATTCGGGGATTTCTTAATGTTTGGACATTATATTTGGATCGCTTTCAGTTTGAAATTATGCAATCCATATTTCTCTGAATTTTGAGGATCCAATTTGGAAAATTCTACTCTGTACGTATTCAACTTTGAACGCTTCGAATTTATCATGATATTATTTTATGTCTCTTTCATTTCATCTAAAATATTACCCTTTTTTCAAAATTTTACATCTTCAATCCAATTTGGACTCATTAATTATCATTGTGTTAATAATTTCTAGAACACTTGATTGATTGATTCAATGTGTCCCCTGAGGGTGTAAATTTTTCCTGGAACCTCTCCACCATTCCTTTGCACACATCTTCCTCTAGTGAGTAATAAGTGGAACAATTTATCCTGATTATGTTTTTTGATGAAAACAAAATTGCCAGAGTTATATCATTTCAGAATTCAAAAATACAAAAAAGAAGAGAATTTTTTGCAAACAAAGGATGATATGAAAATAAGGTATGTGAGAAAAAATATTTCTTTTTGGAAGCCGTACAAGATGGTCTCCACAACATTTCGAATTTTCTCAAAAAATCGAAAAATCAAATTTTGGTCGCACAAAAGATGATGAAAAATAAAAAGTTTCATTTTTGGTCAAACCATGCAAGGGGCGGGAAAATGTAAATAAACATAAATTTTGCGCCGAAAAAAGATCGACAAATTTTGTGAAATTTACTTTCTGATAGAACAAGTAGTTCTTGCTTTATTACAAAAATACCATATTGAAAAAGGAAAAAAATTGAACTTTCGGACAAATGTCACAAGCTTAGAAAAAAACAAATAGTGACCGCTGTGACTGGTCATAAAAATAATGTATTTCTTACCCCTCCCCCTTTTCCCAAGTTCGGTGGGGGTAGAAAGTCACCGCTGTGACTAGTCATAAAAAATAATGTAGGCCGTACACCTTCCCCTTTTCCCAAGTATCGTGGGGCTAGGAAAGTCACCGTTGTGACTAGTCATGGAAAAATGATGTAGGTTGAACCCTTCCTGCTTCTCCCAAGTCTAGTAAAGGCAGAGAGTCACCGCTGTGACTAGTCATAAAAAATTTTGCAAGAAAATCCAACTATTTAGTTGAAAATTGACCTATTTTGTTTAACATGCATCATCCTCATTGAAGTATTAGAAATTTATTATTTTAAATTAAATTTATTATAGTGTTATTTATCATGTTATAACGACTATCGCATTCAACTGATTTCAATTTTAAAATTAGATTGAGCCTAATCTTCTAGTACTTGTAAATAATTGGAAAAAAATGTTTAATGGTAGACGTATCTTATAACTGTGTTTTTAATAAGATTGATGGTCAACGAGAATTCAATTCGGATATTTAGCTGCAGTTATGAAATCCCAGAAATGCCACTTGTATGCCCGCTAGATCCTTTGCGAATTTTGCTATCCTCGAAAAGTGACAGTAATTAGGCAAACAATGAAGCGAAGATAAGATTAGCAGTGGTTTCCCTAATTTTTTTGCACTAGAAAGGAGTAAAATTTATACGAAATACATTATTTTCGGGATGACTAGCCAAATGGCAAAAACAGGCTTGTCATTCCGAAATTCGGGACGACTAGCCGAACGCGCGAAATTGCTAGTCGTCCGAAAATCAGGACGACGAGACGCAGCCGTTTTTTCGTATTTTAAAATTTTGAAAAAAACCATAACTCTGACAATTTTATTTTTATCGCAAAAAATGAGAAGGACAGATCGTCTAACTTTTTGCGTGCTACGAGAAATGGTGCTTACAATTTTTGAGTCTTAGAAAAAAAAGTCTATAAAAATTTTCAAAATGCTCCTCCTCTTGGATTTTTCATCCAAAAAAGTTGGTTTACGCACTTCACCTGTCTTTTTTGTCTCTCAAAATGTGTCCTGAAGGGAAATCCAATCCGATCAGTCTTTCAAAAGTTATGGAGGATACAGACGACAACGACAACAGACAGACATACACCAACCTAAAAACTACTTTTTTGGAATCAGAAGGTCTCAAAACGTGGAGATTTCCTGAATTCTGCGAAAGCAGATTTTTACATAAAACCAATACCTTGTCATTAGGATGATAATGTAAAAACCCCGTAACCAATCTGTTTTTCATTCCAATTTTTTTTTCACCACACTAACCGCGTTATCCCACTTACCTCCATCGTCCCTTTTTTATATTGAAAAGCTTAAAGTCGCATCAACTACAAGGTCATTAGCGACCACGATTACAGACATATATTATATCGTGGTATACATTAATATTTCAGTCAAGTAAATCAGGATTATGTCACAAGTACATCTTTTAGTACATGGTACACAGTATAACTAAATTTTTTCTAGAAGACCTATTTCTTGAAGAAAACCTAGTACGTTATCAAATGATATTGGGCCCGTAAGCATTAGAGACTATCCGGTAGATAGTGTGATCTTCTGGAGTCGAGATAAATTGGACAGTCTACTAACACATGTTTTATTGAGAGAAGCACTTCACAATAATCACACTTATTAGGATCACGTTTTGAAATTAAATTGTAATGTATTATATGGGTGTGGCCAATCCTCAATCTAGTTAGAGTTCGGTTCTCTAGGTGAATGATGTTTTCTTTGAAGAAATCGTTTTTAATTTCATGAAGTTTGGTGTAAGGTGAAGATTTCCATGAATTGTTCCATATTACGTTGATGGCACAGTTTCTAGGAGTTCGTAGATCATGAGGCTCAACTAGAGCGGTTTCGTCGGGAACAGGAAGAGTGCAGGCCGACTTAGCTAGGGCGTCAGCTTCTTCGTTGCCCCTAAATCCTGTATGCGAAGGAATCCAGAAAAGGACTATTTTCTTGCCCAAAAGATGGAGTTTTGCTAGAGACTCTTGGATAGTTTGTATTATATGGTCAAATCTCGTATAGTTCTTTATAGCTTCGATGGCACTGAGAGAATCCGATAGGATTATGGAACATTTGTCTTCAGATTTTTCTATGAGTTTCAGGGTTTTGAGAATTACGTACGTTTCACATCTAAAAATTGAGTAAGCATCTGGCAGTTTGAACTTGAAATTGCTATCAGGAGTAATTATTCCACATCCAGTCCCTATTTTTGTCTTTGATCCGTCAGTATAAATCATCTGAATATAGTTGGAGAAGTTATTACCGAGATTTTCGAACTTGTCTTTATATTCTACTGGTTTCGAATTTTTCGTTAGCTCTTGAAGCTTCAAGATAGTTTCCGGTAAGGGAATTTTCCATGGTGGGTAGATATGATGTCTTCTGTGTGCGATGGGTGGTAGTTT
>WSXT02012827.1:0-14512 GCA_011762715.2 Neuroterus valhalla
ATGTGTTAAAGTTACACGCTTAATGCGGTCAGCACACTTTATGTGTGTTAAATGAACACACTTGGGTTTGCAGTGATCTAGCTTATTTTGCGAAGCTGCTGGTCGGAAATGCAAATTTCATGTACCCTGGATGCTCGGTTTCCTTTCTTACAGGAAATTTCAAGCGGTTTGGGGCGGTCAGTAGATTCGTTATTAAATTCAGGACAAGAGACTAGCGGAAAAGGAGGGAAATTTTTTTCGAGAGCAGTTGCGTATTGCATGTATAACTCAGCATATATAGTTGGTTTTGCGGTGAATTTATATCCAGGCGTGAGTGGAATATTGTGCTGTCGTTTTATGAAAACGATTCACAGTTTTATGTGTAAAGAGAGATCTTTTACTTCGTAGAGCATTGACTATTTAATAAAGTGACAAATTTATGACAAGAAGGAAATCCTATGAAACCTTCCTCCGTCCAATATAATGTCTTCGTGCAAGCAAAAATTCTTTATTGCTCATCGCATTAGCAGAGAAAGTCTAGTAAATGTTCAATAGGGTGTTCCGAAAATGCAATAGAAAATCTTGTTTTCGAATTTATATGCAAAACGCCCGTCAATTGGTTCGAATCCACAAAAAAATGAACGCATTTTTTTCTTTGAAAAAAAATAATATTTAGAGGTGGTGCAAGCCCCATGAAGTTTAACACGTATTTCCCATAAGGAAAAGAGACGTTTTTGTGCATTTTATTCAGAATTCTTAAAATTAAGTGAATCGAGTTCGATATTCAACATTTTTCTTCACAATTTGTTACAGAATGCGAATAAAATATTACTTTTCAAATATCAGCCCCATAAGTCTGTTTTATTGAGTCCCAAAAAACCCCAGTGGAAAAATGGGTTTTTCGAGTTTTTTGGGCTGATTGTGATTTATTGCGGTTTTTTTAACGCAGATTGTTCCAAATACATAAAATACTACTTTATACTGATAATTAGATGTTTATTCAAATTGTGTGAACAACTTATCATTGTTTTTATCAACTCTATATTAGAAAAGGGTTAGAAGTCAAGGTTTTTTCTGAATTTTTCAACTTATTTTCAACGTTGCAGTTAGAGCGAGGTTGAGGTTTTTTCTGAAATTTTCAACTTTTTGTCCACTTTTCACCTAAAGTAAGTAATTATTTTATTTAATTTAGCAAAAATAATGATTTTAAAGAATTGTCAATGTTTATAGCTATCTTCTTCTAGATTAATACTACATAGTTGCGGTTTTTCCTGAAATTTTTTACATTTTATCACTTTTCAATCAGATTGAAGTAATAATTAATTCATGTTGAAAAATAATTATTCAACCAATTTTCTATCATTGCTAATAATATTTTTTTTGCCTAATGATAGAAACTTGCGGGTTGTTCTGAAATTTTAAACATTTTGCCCACTTTCCACTTGAGTTGAGTTATTATTTAATTTAATTTAACAAAAATACTTGTTTAAACAAATTATTATTGTAAAATAATAGAAAATATATATTTTGCTTAACTTTTTCAGTTGTGAACAAATAATAAATAAACATCAGAAAGAATCATATTTTAAATAGTATTGTATTGTTTTGAGTCAATTATTTTTGTTCTTTTCTCCAAGTCAACAAAATTAATTTTAAAAAAAAGTGGATTCATTCAGTGGAATTTGAATTTTGAATTTCCTACTAAAATTCTGGATTTTCAACGCAGAAATTTAATTTTGAAGAAAGTAGTTCAACTTTCAACCAAAAAGTTGAATTATCGACTTGAAAATATAAATTTTTAATCGAAATATAATAGTTGATAATAGACAAAGAAAAATTTTTCTAAAATAAAAAACAATCTAATTTAAGCAACAATTAAATAAATTCAATCTAATTGAATTTCATTCAAATTCCATTCAGTCAAAATTAAACATTTCAGAAAAAGACACAACTTTCCAGAACTTATCTTAGAAAAATGGTTATCAACAATAATAAATTGTTTAAATAAGCATGTTTGTTAACTCGCATTAATTATTACCTCTCTGAGTGAAAATCGGACATAAAACTTAAGAGTTTAGAAAAAATCACAACATTTTAGCAATAATCTAAGATGAGAAAGCCATAAACAATAATAATTTGTTCAAACAATTATTTTTGTTGAATAAAATAAAATATTAACCCTCTTCAAGTAAAAAGTAGGAAACAAGTTAAAAATTTCAGAAGAAACCGCAAGTTTCTATCATTAAGCAAAGAAAATATTTTTAGCAATGATAAGAAATTGTGTAAACAATTATTTTTAACATGAATTGATTATTACTCTAATCTAATCGAAAAGTGATAAAAAATTTTAATTCTCGGGGAAAAATCGCGACTATGTGGTATCAATCTAGAAGAATATAGCTATAAACATTTACAATTTGTTCAAACAAATATTTTTGCTGAATCAAATAAAATAATTACTTACTTGAAGAGAAAAGTGGACAAAAAGTTGAAAATTTCAGAAAAAATCGCAATTTTGTAGCATTATTCCAAGAGAATATGGTTATAATTGATAACATATTGTTTAAATGATTATTTTCGTTAACTTTAATTGATTATTACCCCGCTTGACCTGAAACCTTGAAAATAAGTTGAGAAATTCAGAAACAAACCTTGAGTTTCTAACCCTTTTCTTATATATTCGAAACACCCATTTTTCCACTTATGGGGGTTTTTTGGGAACCTATAAAACAGACTTACGGAGGTGATATTTGAAAAGTAATATTTTATTCTGTGACTAATTGAAGAAAAATGGTGAATTTCGAACTCGATGCACCTAATATTGAGAATTCTGTATAAAATTTACTAAAACGTCTTTTTTTTCTTATGAGAAATACGTGTTACACTTCATGGGGCTTTTGCCACCTCTAAATTTTTTTTTTACAAAAAAATGTGTTTATTGTTTTGTGTATTCCAACGAATTCCCGGGCGTTTTGCATAAAAATTCGAAAAAAATTTTTTTGGACCACCCTAATGTTCAACCATGGAAAGATCGAACTTTTTTTCGAATTAATTTGTTAGAAAAATCCCTGTTTCTGAAAAAATTATAATTATTTCAAAGTATATTTTATATTAAACACTGGCCAGTTTCACGAAATTTGCTTGCTTCGAAACAAAATAATTTTGAGACAATAAACAAATTTGGTTGTTTATAAACCGAAAAATGTTTTATTGACGCAATAGAATGAAATCCATCATAATTTAATTTGTTAATTGTTCAATATTAGAGAAGAGAGGTTATATCTTATAAAGTGTGGGTGCATATGACCTTTAAGAAAGATTTCAACTAGAGCGAATGAGGAAGCCAGTACAGCTCCTTTGTCTCTCAGGGGATCGATTCGGAGACCATTTCCAGCAGACGTCTCACAGTGAGCTGAAATACCCCGAAAACTGGTGGGAGTGAAATATTTGTTCGGATTTGTATCAAACAAAATATGGAGGGGTTTTTGAGGTCGCTGATTTCGAATTTGACGTCAAAAAATATAAATTCAAAACGGTGGTCCAATATTGCGGCCAAATACGCAAAATTTTTCATATTTTTCGGAACCTTGGCATAAGAAAGTTTTCGTTATCACTGATTTTGAGTTTGATATTAAAAGTTACGAATTCGAAATGGTGGATTAACGATCACATCAAAAAATGAACATTTTTTACGTATTTTTCTGAAACTTAGTATTAAGGGGTTCTTGTGGTCGCTGATTACGAATTTGATATCGAGAGTTACAAATTCAGAATACTAAATCTAAAACTGTCAAAATAGCTGACTCGGATTTTCAATCCTAAAAGCGAATACATTAAGGCAGACGCTATGATAATTTCATGCAAATACATCAACATTTTGCATAAATAAAAATTCAGCAATTGAGTGAGCTAATTTGGATCCATCATTTTGAATTTATAATTTCTTTTATGTCAGATTACGACTGCATGACTACAAAAACCCTTTTATTATACTGAGTGTCACAAAAATATGTAAAAATTTTGCAGCAGTGTCGACAACAATTAGATACGCCATTTGGAATCTTTTGGTGTCAAGTTTGGAATAAAAGACCCTAAAATCTCCCTCATACCAAGTTTTAAAAATATTCAAATGTCAAAGATGGCTAATAAGCTGCCTCTTAAAATCATAATTATTTACAAAATAGGACTGTGAATATCTTCCTCTATCCTATCTTTACATCTTCGATTTTGTCCATAAAATTGGTGGAGATAACCATTTTGATGGTGTTACTACTCGCATTGTAATTTCAATACACTCAACGCTTGCCTGGGCGCCTATCGGCAGAGGGCCAGTTTCTCGGCTGTTCACGCTTGAGTGATTCTGTCCCTCCCTCCCCCCCAGCCTTGCACGACGCAACACGACAGCCCATCAGCCTTGAAGAGGCAGTACCGTAATGCGTAGTATAGAAGTTGTTTACTTGAAGACTTGCGTCGCACGTATTCGCTCACCGGTTCAGAGACTATACATACGGTCCTGAGTGTTTACCTTCGCCTAGTCAGTCGTCGCTTCAAATCTATTTCGAACTGGATTTCTAATTGCTATCGCCTGAGGACCGCAACCCCCGATACTGGCCCCCAGACAAGCGGTGAGTGTAAATCAAGTAGTAGCACTGTCAAGCAAAACAGTTGTGCCAAACTTTTAGCCAACTACATATTTTTTTTCATTTTTCTAAAATATTATCCGAGAATTTTAGGCGTATCTAAAGTTTTTTGAAATTGCAGTATTTAGAGCCTCGTTGCGACTCTAAGTCTAAGTTATTCTTGAGTAACTTTCTATTTTTTAAACGCATTTTTGAGACTATTGAGAAGAGATAAGGGGAAAGGTTCTACAGGCTTACAATTTTTAAGAGCTGCCATAAACTCAACCTTGGTTCGAGTCCTGAAAATTCGACTGAAACTGTTATCATACTTTACGGACACAAAGCCTCAAACGTTCACAGAACATTTCTTCATTTTCCAATTATGTTGTGAGGACTTATACTCGTAAATATCAAAGTAGGAAAAGAATATCCTATTCAATCTGCTGTACTCTCTGCCATAGATCAAGAATTTCAACTGAAGAGCTGAATATTGCATTTTCCTGGCTTCCTCAATCCAAAATATTCCTTTCAATTTTGTTTCTCTGCATTGAATGAATTTATCTGAAATGTGATCGTGAAAGTTGAGAATAAAATGGGAACGGTTCTAAAATATACCGTGAAATCTCCTTTTACTCTCGGGAAAATTACTTGACCTAAAATCACGAACCGTTTTCATCTTCGAGATATAAACTGACAATGAGACTTACAGAAGCGGTTAGGCACGATGGCCTGACTTGTGCTGTGGATTCTGAGGAGGTGAATTGGGTTGGCTTAGGTAAGGTTATCTTTTCCTCCACGACTACCTAGTGTCTCTTCCCCTTCCAGTGGACGCAACCCCTCAGTTGCCTCGAGAATGCTCTCCTTATGGCTCCTCCTGCGAAGTAGGACAACTTTGAATTTGAAAGATATATTTAAAGATCGAAAATTGTATATTGAAATGTTAAATTTGGAACATTATTGAATATTGGATAATTCAATTTCGATTGATCAGTTTTTGCATTATTTTATATAAATAACACAATTTTTCTTTGAGAAAGGAAGAGCTACGTGAAACCATATAGTAACTATCTTAGTGAACCTTCATGACTTTGAAAGTCTACCATTTTGGACGCTCAAATTGGAGCAAATTTGATTATCAACTAAAATTTAACATCTTTTGGCTTCCGACATAAATTATTATCCTTAGCAAAAGAGACTTCTGACTCTTCATCAAACAAATATCATTTTGAGTTGATAAAAATATGTAAAACGTCTCAACTATGAAGAAGAAAATTAGAGAACCTAACTAAACAATATTAGATTTCTATTAATAAATTTATCTCATTCTACAATTTCAGAACAGATTCAGGAGAATTTCATTCATTATCAATATTTAACATGTTTTCTATTCAATTCAATTTATTCTCCATGTATAACCATTATATAGTCATGATTTTTATTTGCAATAAGTTCCTGAATTTGGATTATCATAATGGATTATTCATTCCATTCCTAAGCATTTATTAGAAAGAAGAGAGGATACAATTTTCAAACATTGAATCAGAAATTTTAAAATTTCCTACGTTCTCGATTTGGAATAATTCAAACTTTTATTATTCTCAAGTTAGTATAAAAATGTTCAATTATTTGACCTTTTTTATTTCAAACTAGTTCTCATCCAAATTGGGAGAATATGAATGCTTATATCTGAAAATGATAAAATTTTTATAACTTTCCATATGAAATTGCTCTTTTTAAAGGTTTGATTGGGAAATTTGTTAATTTGAGCGTTTCATCAATTAAAAATTTTTCATTTTAATTGTCCTATTATCCCGTTTTCTTTTTGAAATGATTCAATTTTGGATGTTTCTCATTCAAGAATTATTCTGAATCATTGTCTTCTAGTTTGGAATTTTCTTTATTTATAAAAATTTTTGATAATAAATTATTGGATACTGGAAGTTCCCAATTTAAAATTATTGAAAACTTCATAACTTCATGGTTCATTCAAAATTTTTAGATTTTGATAAATTTTTAGTCTTATTTCTTCAAATAATTTTTTTTTTTTTAATTTGAATTTACTTCATTTGAAAAAGTCCTATTTCCAGGATTATAATCTGAAATAATTCGATTTCAAACGCTCCTTATCAGAAATAATATAAACACAATTATTCCAATCCATATCATTTTGAAATTATATACTCTCTTTTCAAGATGTTCAATTTCAGACTCTTCAAATTTAGAAATCAAAAATATACTCCGAAATAATTCATTTTTCATCTCTCTCGATTAGAACTCATTCAGTTTGAAATTCTCTCGATTTGAAATTATTTAACTGAGAGTAATTAGTTTGAATTATCTGAAACTATTCAAATCTCAACATTGCAAATTTGTAATCATCACAAACTTTTTAATTTGGAAGATTTTTAATTCCAAATTATGGAACTTCGAATATTTTTTAATGTTAAGTGTACTAATTTCCGATTTTAAATCTGATATAAAATTTGAAAGTTCATTAATTATAAGGACTTGCCCTCCCAGCTTGCGCTTCTTTACTCCTGTTTTTTTTATTTTGCAAATTAGTTCTTTTAAATTATTGAAAGTTTAGAAATGCGTTTTTAAATTGTTCAATCCCAGTTGAAACAAAAGCTTAAATAATTCATGAATAATATGAATATGTTTTCAAATCGGAAATTTTGAAAATTGAAACTGTTTTATTGAAACTATTTTGCATTAAAAGTTATTAGAATGATACAAGAATCATAATAATGGCAATTTTACGTTCTCCCAATAGAATAATTCCTTATTCAGATTTGAATAGTTTCAGATTGAATATTCGAAAATTTCAAACTGCAACTTCTCTCAGCTGAATAATTTCAAATTATATTACTTCTGATTCGAAGCGTTCACAATCGACGTTTTCAGATTACAATTCTGGAAATAAGACTTGCAAATAAAGTAAGTTCAAATTATTTCGAATTCATAAAGTGTTCAAACACAAACAGTTTTCAGCTCAAAGCGTTCTGATTTCGAAAAAATAGCCATTAGATTAAAATTATTCCAATTTTGAATTGAAGAAATTGTACTAGAAATATGTCAAAACTTCGGATGAAATTTTGAATATGCTCCAAATAATATCCGTCAAAAATAAACATTTCTGAATATATCTTTGGATTCTAAAATCTTGAAAATTTTTTTCTTAAAACATTCAAGATTATATAATTTTATATTTGAAGTTTGGAAATGCATATTACAAAATTTTAATTTTGATGTGTTTAGGTTAAAAGCTTTCAAAATTGAATAATTTCATAATCAAATATTAGAATTTAAAACTTTTAGATTTAAGAATAAAAAATAATACAATTTAAAATGGAAAGTAATTGAAGTTATAATATTTTTTTAAATAAAACGTTAAAAATTGACCCTACTTAGCGACAGGTATATAACAAAATTTTAAAATCCGTAATTCCGAATATCGAAGTTTAAAAACTATATATTCGGAATCTACGATTCACGACGATTCCACCGATGTGATTTTGCCCTGAAATGTTGAAAATTAAAGAATATATCATGAATTTTCGGTGACGTACGAGGAATAATTGTATGGAAATCTATTATTGAATAATATTATTGATAATCGATATTCCAGATCCTCAGAGTCCGGAAGATAATCAACTGTTTCGTTCAAATTCATATTTTCTTGACGGGAGGAATCCTTTTTGGTTGAATACTAATTTTTCTTTTTCAAATTCAATTATTTTGGTAGAGATTCCAACTATAAGGTCGGAAATTCATATTTTCTGGTTAGCGATCAGATTGCTCTGTAGAGAATTCAACTATTTTGTTGAAATAAATATTTTTTAGAAGTACCATATTTATATTTGTCGCAAAATATCCTTTAACACAACAGATAAAATTTGAATATTCTTTTCAAAACTGATTAATTTTGAAATAAATCGGTTTTGAGAAGGATATTCAAATTTTCAACAACAACTAATTTTCCTACAAAAATTTGAACAGTTGAACTTAAAATTATGAAAAATCGCTTAACGATAACAAAAAAAAGTATTTTTCAACAAAATAGTTCATGAGGGTTGATCTTCAAACAAGAAGAATATTTTTCAAATGGAAAGAATCATTTTTCAAAGAAAAAATACAATGTTTCGACAAAATAGTCGAATTTCGATTTCAAAAAATAATTATTTTCAACTAAAAATGGAACTGTAACATTTTTAGTCCAAAAAACCAATTTCAAACCAAGCATGAAAATTTTATACTAAAGCAAAGAATCTTCAACTGGAGGAGTTGAGTTCGAACAGATAAATTAACTTTTACTGAAAAATATACATTGTCAACGAAAATTTGAATTTTCAAATTTGAAATGGAAAAAAAGGACGTTCAACTAAACGGAAGGATTTTAAACTGAAACTATGGAATTTTCAATAGGGATGAGTTAAGTTATCAGTTAAAAGAAATTACTTATCACAAAACAAAACAAAAATTAAAAAAATAAAATAAAATAACTTTCAACAAAAAACTGACTTTCAAACAAATAATCACACTTTTACAATCAATGATAAAGAACCAAATAAAATTGTAAATATTTGACTGAAATGGTGAACCTTTCACTAGAATGGTTCAATTTTCAACGAAAAATTCTTTTTTAACCAAAAATTCATTATTAACAAAAAATTCATCTTTAACAAAAAAATACAGTTTCTCAACAAAATGGTTCAAATGAGAACTATAGAAATGAAAATTTTCAAACATAAATGGGACAGTAACATTTTTGGCTTAAAAATTAATTTTAAACCAAACATAAGAGTTTCCAACTAGAATAATGTTCGACCAAAATGAGAAATGTTCAACTGTATAACTTGAATTGTTAACCGTGAAGAAGAATTTTTGAAGGAGAATATTAACCTCTGAAGGGAAAGATAATTTTCCACCAAAAAAGCGATTTTTGGACAAAATATGTAAAGTTTAAACAAATTAATTGAATTCTAAATTCAAAGAGACAAGGTTTCACCGCATTGTCGAATTCTGAACTAGAAAATATCAGTTTTCCACTGAAAATGAATGAGTTAAATTTTCAGTTGAAGAAGTTGATTTTCAACCAAACTGATGAATTTTCAGGTATAATGATGAATCTTCAACGGGAATAGATGTACTTCAGTTGAAAAATCAACTACTTGTTTTGAATTTAATCAATTTATATTTTTTTCGGTAAAATTTCAAGTTTCCAGTTGAACATTGATTTTTGAATTTGAAAATCAAACTACTTTTTGGACAATTTATGTACTTCGTGGAAAATTGGCCTTTATCGTGAAAAATGAATCTTTATGGGCAAAAAATATTCTTTCTGATTAAAATACATCTATTCCCGTTGAAGATTCATCATTATACCTGAAAATTCATCAGTTTGGTTGAAAATCAATTTCTTCGAATGAAAATTTAACTCATTCATTTTTAGTGCAAAATTGATATTTTCTAGTTCAGGATTCGACAATGCGGTGAAAATTTGTCTCTTTGAATTGAAAATTCAATCAATTCGTTGAAACTTTACATATTTTGTTCTAAAATCGCTTTTTGGTGGAAAATGATCTTTTCCTACGGAAGTTAATATTCTTCTTCAAAAATTCTTCTTTACGGTTCACAATTCAAGTTATACAGTCAAAAATTTCTCATTTTAGTCGAACATTAATCTAGTTGAAAACTCTTGTGTTTGGTTTGAAATTAATTTTTCAGGCCAAAAATTTCACTATCCCATTTATGTTTGAAAATTTTCATTTCTTTAATTCAAATTTGAACCATTTTGTTGAGAAATAGCATTTTTTGGGTAAAAATGATTATTTTTTTAATCAATTGAACCATCCCAGTGAAAGGTTCACCATTTCGGTTAGAAATTCATCTTTCTAATTTGAGATTCAACTACTTTAGTTAAATATTTACAATTTCATTTGGTTCTTCATTATTGATTGTTAAAGTGTGATGATTTGTTTGAAAGTTAGTTTCTGTTGTTTTTGAATGTTAGTTTTTTTTTGTTGAAAGTTAGTTTTTTTTTGTTGAAAATTTTTGTTTTGTTTTGTTTTAAGTAATTTCTTTTAACTGAAAAAGTAACTTATTCCTATTGAAAATTCCATAGTTTCAGTTTAAAATCCTTCCGTTTAGTTAAACATCCATTTTTTTCCATTTCAAATCTGAGTGTATTCAAATTTTCGTTGACAATGTATTTTTTTCAGTAAAAGTTTTATTCATCTGTTCGAACTTAACTCCTCTAGTTGAAGATTCTTTCTATTCGAAAAATAATCTTTTTGTTTGAATATCCACCTTAATGAATTATGTTGTAATATTTGATCTGTTGTGTTAAAGGATATTTTTCGAAGAATATAAATCGCCGTGAATAGTAGATTCCGTAGATATAGTTTTTAAACTTCGACATCCTGAATTACGATTTTTAAAATTTTTGTTATATGCCTGTCGCTGAGAAGGGCCCAGACCAGCAGTCGAGCAGCTTAGCCAGCTCGACGGTGTGAGGGGTGCCGCGTAGTGGGGATACTGCACTCAGGTATCTAGGAAGGAATTGTCTATCGCCGCCGATGAGTATTTCCTGTCTCTTTTGTCGTACTAGACTGCACGCAAAGGACATTGGTGGGTTTAATTAAATTTTGTTGGTCGTAGATTTGCCTGGATGATGACGTCTTGCCAAATTAGGTCAAGTAGCTGCTCAGTAGTTCCTGACACGCCGAAATTTCTCGAATGACAACCTTCTCTTTGGTGAATTCCTCCGACTTGTTGTGAACTCAAATATATACCTACATATTCTGTAACAGCGAGAAAAAGAATTCGAGAACCAGGGCAAGAGGCAATTTACCTTTCAAGAAAGCAACCATTTAAATCGCTCCATCTTTCGATAACAATGCTCCAGAGGAAACATAAAAATTAATGCCTTCGTTCAATATATTTGAACACTTCGAGTGCAAAGGAATTCTCCTATTTTTCCTAGATTGCTTCTAAATATGAAAGATAAGGTATTTCTGGTTTTGCAATGAGCTATTATTATTCTCGTCTAGAAAAAGTGAGACACTGGTATGGAATTCTTGGAAAAGATTTGAGATTTTTTGTTACTAAACGAAATGAGGAGACGAAAAAAACGTCGAGTGTATAATCAAAACTTATTAACCGCAATAAATGAGTGTCAAGGGTTAACTAGAAGTTTGTGATCCTCGTAATTACAGATAGGAAGTTATGACGTGAAACCACTTATAACGTTGAAGCATGTACAGTTTGAACGACTAAGAACGTATCGACTGATAACATGACCATGAATTGATATGTAGTTTCAGTCATCAAGTCATCGTGCTAATCTAATTAGGAGTAATCGCAATTGGCAAGTTTTGGCAAATTGACATGTTAAAATAGATCCACGTGTCGCTTCATAATTGATATCTATAATGATATTTTGTAAACGTTTGTGTTTACATCAGTTTTTTTTCCAAATATTTCAATAATACTTCCGTCATTTTTACGTTCTCATCATAATGAAAAGGTATTGGTTTTATATGAAAATCAAATTTCGCGGAATTTATCAAATCTTCACGTTCTAAAACCTCCTGATTCCGAAAAAGTAGTTTTTACGTTGGTGTCTGTCTGTTGTCGTCGTCGTCGTTGTCTGTATACTCCATAACTTTTGAAAGACTAATCGGATTGGATTACCCTTTGGCACATATTTTAAAGGAACCAAAAAGACAGGTCCAGTTCGTTAACCAGCTATTTTGAATGAAAAATCGAAGAGGGGGAGCATTTTGAACAATTTTTTTGGACTTTTTTTTCTAAGACTCAAAAATTATAAGTACAATATCTTGAAGCACGTAAAAGTGGAACAATATTTTTCCTCGTGATTTTTTTTTAATAAAAACAAAATTGTCAAAGTTGTGGCATTTTCAAAATATGAAGTTATAAACGAAAATGAGCACTTTTAGCCAAATAACGCAAGATTGAAAAGAAAGTCAGAAGGAAAAAAAGCTTTCTTATTGGGAGCCGTAAAAGATCGTTAATCCAACATTTTGAATTTTCTCGGAAGATCAAACATCTCAATTTTGATCGCACAAAAAATAATGAAAAAAAATCTACCCGCTATGCGGGCACATTCTCATCGCGCGCTCTGCGCTCGGCCTTTGCACCTCCCTACAGTTGTATAAAAAGCTTGTGAACTCAAAAGCGAAATGTCGACTACTTTAATTTGATGAGTGTGAATTCTCTTTTGTTAGAGCTTCTCCGGCTTTATTGAATACATTCTCATCGCATGTGTCGTGCTGCGCACTCGATCAAAGTTTATCCAAAACAGTGGAGAAGTTTTGTTGCCTAAATTTTTCACATGTTGTGTAGTTTTTCTAGAAATTCAATTTTCTAATTTTTAATTGTAGTTTCTACGATTGCAACAAAGACTATTTTTGTTTCGTTAACCAAAAAGATGGTTAACGAACTCGACTTGTCTTTTTGGGCTCTCAAAATGGGTGCCAAAGCACGATCTAATATGATCATTCTTCCGAAAGTTATCGAGTTCACAGATAACTTTTCATTATTTTTTGTGCTATCAAAATGGGAATTTTCGATTTTTTAAAAAATACAAAAAGTTTTATCCACGATCTTGTAGGGCTTCCAGGAAGAAACATTTTTTTCTTTGAGTTTCTTTTCAATCTTGTGTTATTTGGCTAAGAATTCTGATTTCCTCTAATTTTTTTGAATTTTGAGAATACCATAACTGACTATTTTTTTTATCGAAAAAATTGAAAAGGATAAATTTTTTTTGCTTTTTACGTGCTACAAGAAATTGTACTTACAATTTTTGAATCTTGGAAAAAAAGTCCAAAAAAATTTTCAAAATGCTCCTCCTCTTACATTTCTCATCAAAAATATCTGGTTAATGAACTGGAACTGTCTTTTTGCCTTTTGGTCCCACAAAATATGTGTCAAAGGGTAATCTAAACCGATCAGTCTTTCAAAAGTTATGGAGTATACAGACGACGACGACGACAACAAACAGACACCAACGTAAAACCTACTTTTTTGGAATCAAGAGGTCTCAAAACGTGGAGATTCCATAAATTAGGCGAAAGTCGATTTTTACATAAAACCAATAACTCCTTATTATGATGAGAATGAAATAAATAATCTGTGAACTCGATAACTTTCGAATGAATAATCATATTCGATTGTACTTTTATACACGTTCCCAGGAACCAAAAAGACGGGTCAATTCGTTAACCAGCTATTTTGTACGAAAAATTAAAGGGGGTAGCATTTTGGAAATTTGTTTGGACTTTTTTTTCCAAGATTTAAAAATTGTGAATACAGTTCCTTGTAGTAGGTAAAAAGAGAAACAATTTATCCTC
The DNA here is from genome assembly GCA_011762715.2 of Neuroterus valhalla. Lineage (NCBI taxonomy): Eukaryota > Metazoa > Arthropoda > Insecta > Hymenoptera > Cynipidae > Neuroterus > Neuroterus valhalla. The sequence goes on from WSXT02012827.1 coordinate 13,973, forward strand.
ATGATTTTTTTTTGATAAAAATAAAATTTTCGGAGTTGTGGCATTTTTAAAATTCAATAATATAAGCGGAAATGAGAATTTTCAGCCAATAAACAACGCAAAATATGAAACAAAGATTGAAGAAAAAAAATGTTTCTTTTTGGGAGCCCTCCAGGATGATCTTTACAACTTTTTGAGTTTTCGCAAAAAATAGAAAATTCGAATTTCGGGTGCACAAGAAATTTTCTTTTAAAATCTGTCCGCTGCGCGGGCTTCGCGTGCGGCTCGCGAGTTTGAGCGTGCCTAGGGCGCGCGACTTTCGGATCTCGCGCTTCGCGCTCGATGGTAATCTCATCTCGCGCTCCGCGCTCGGTTATAAATTTACCTCGCCCTACGCGCTTTACCTCTGTACTCCCTACAGTTGTATAAAAAGCTTGTGAAACTCACAAGCGAAATGTCAAGTACTTTAATTTGATGAGTAGGGATTCTCTTTTGTTAAAGCTTCTCCGGCTTTAACGAATACATTCTCATTGCGTGTCTCGTACTGCGCACTCGATCAAA
>WSXT02012838.1:0-14512 GCA_011762715.2 Neuroterus valhalla
GAAGCTCTAAAAAAGAGTATTCACACTCATCAAACCAAAACAGTCGACATTCCGCTTTTGAGTTTTAGAAGTTCTTCATATAACTGTAGGGAAGTACGAAGGCCGAGCGTGTAGCGCGTCGTAAATTCTTAACCCAGCGTGGAGCGCGAGATGAGATTATCATCGAGTGCGAAGCGCGAGATCCCAAAGACGCGAGCTCTAGGCGCGCTCAAACTTGCGGGACGAACGCACAGCGCCCGATAAGAAAATGACCGTGCAAAGCTCAATTTTTTTATCGGAGAAGCCCAGAAGACTTTTGATAGAACCAAACACCCTCGATTAATTACAAGTAGATAGGTGGAAGGGATTTTTTCGAACGTTCCGATTCAATTTTTTCCACTTCTCTGTTCATTGTCTAAACCTTTGAAACTTTGTTCTTCTTTATAGCAGCAATATAATATGTATATTCTAGGTGTATCTTTAGTGTAATTTCCTTTAGAAAAAAAACATTCTTCAATCAAAATATTGAATTCCTAATCAAGTAACTGAACTCAAACTAAAATAGGCACATCCAAATGGAAGATTCAATAGTGGATATTTCAAACAGTTTAGGAATAATGTCGACTATATTAGCATATTATAGAAGCATATTACGTCGAGAGGTTTCCAGCAATAGGTGCAGGGCGTGCCTTAAGCCCCCTGAGCACCTATAGCATATACTATCCAACTGCCCTATTCAAGCAGGAAAGACGTATTTTATGCAGACACAACGCTACCCTAAGAGTGCTTTACCGCCGTCTTTGTCGCTCTTATGGCATTGGCCGCGAACCTTCCCCGCTGAACGCTCAAAGGGGAAAAGAGTCTATTTTTGAGAATGAGGAGCACCGAATCTACTTGAACTACGATTGCTCGACAATAGCCCCTATCCAACACACAAGACCCGACATCGTGCTCCTTGACAAACGTGACCGAACCGTCTTCGTGATCGAGTTCTCGGCCTCGGCCGACTACAACATCAAAGGCAAGGAAACCGAGAAGAAGGAGAGGTACAAATACCTCAGAGAACACCTATAGCGGCATCATCGAGGATATCACTCATCTTACGGTCGTGAGACGTGGCCATAACTGTATTTTACCGCTGTTCAACTAGGAGATTCTTTTTTTCTCCTGAATGACATTAGTGCACTAAAGAAACTGCAATTGAAGTCTCAGTTTCTGCGACTGAAATTCAATCTATCTGATTAGTCTCCGAAAAGAAGAGAACGGAAATAAAAAAAAGGTCGATTACTTTACTGCGTGTCACCGGGTCGTTACATCGTTCATCGATGATCAGAATACTCCTCTCCATTGATCTTCTCCTCTTCTCTCTGCAGAGTAAGCGAATCGTAACTTCGGAAGTCGTTCAGAGGAATCGGGCTTTAGGTTATAAACGGTTATAAGCCATCCAAGTTCCAACTCCTGAGCCAGGAATAACGTAGCAGAATGTGCTTGAATGTATAGAATGTGCGCGTGCTGCATTACGACTCGCTTTATCTTTCCACCTAGTGGAAGCTTGAAACGACTTGTCGCATCTGCGGAACCACCATTTGGGAGGACGGATGCTGTAAAAAGTTGAAAGAGCTGAAGAAAAATATTCGCTTAGAGACGCCTCGCACTTTCAACTTGCCTCATGAAGTGTTTCAGACACTTCACAAATAGAATATCCACGTATCGTGTAAATCGTGAAGATTTTATTGAGAAAATGCACGAAAATATGCACAAAATAATTTCAATTTCTGATTGTTGAGATCCATCTACCTAAATGTGACGCAAGCAACATTCAGAAGAAAGGAGATAGAAGGGATGGAATTGCTGGAAAATCATTAGCAGTATTTTAGATTGTTATTCGGGAGCGAAATATCCAACGCACCAAAAGAGGCGCTTTTGTGCTACAACGATATTGTAGCACACGTTTTCCTCATTTAGGTTATTTTTATCAGTGAGTTAGAATAAAGAGATGGAAAAAGCCTCCCTTTTCCTCTGGAATAAGTTTTGCTGGCTGATTTGTATGTATGGAATTTGTAAAGGAAGGAGTTGTGTAGTTCTTCTGAAAATTCAACTTTTTCATTTTTTACTTTCCTTTCACGATTAAAACAAAACCCACGCGTCCAATGGGAAAGATTAAAACGAATTTACAGATATTTTCGAGTGAACAACTTTTCTTTATTAATCTCTTGTGTTAGCTTTAGTCATTTTCTCAAAAATTTCATAATTTCATTTTTATAGTTTTTTTTCTGATTGAAATGAAAACTAAATATCCTGTTGAAGAAGTTGATAACACATTTGAAGATATTTTCCTGGTGAAGGACTTTCGTCTATTTGATTTTTCCTAAGTTTTTGTCAATTGTCCAAAAGTTCATTTTTACATTTTTATTCTGAATGAGAAGGTATTGGTTTTATGTGAAAATTGACTTTTGCAGATTTTATGGAATCCCCACATTTCGAGAACCCCTGAGTCAGAAAAAATGGCTTCTACGAAGGTGTATGTAGGTCTGTCTGTCTGTAGTCTTTAATCTGTGTACTCGATAACTTTCGAAAGAACGATCGGATTGGATTGCCCTTTGGCACACATTTCGAGGGACCAAAAAGACAGGTCAACTTGGTCATTCAGCTATTCTGGATGAAAAATCAAAGACGGGGAGCATTTTCAACATTTTTCTGGACCTTTTTCCAAGACTCAAAAATGGTAAGTATGGTTTCATGCAGTAGGTAATAGGTAAAACGATTTGTCCCTATCATTTTTTTCGATAAAAACGAAATTGTCAGAGTTATTGTATTTTCAAAATTCAAAAATATAAGAAAACAAGAATTTTTAGACAAACAACGCAAATATGGAAAAAAGTTTGAAGAAATTTTTTTTTTTTTTTGGAGGCCTCCCAGGATGATCTTTACAACTTTTTGAGTTTATCGAAAAAAATAAAATTCAAATTTTGGTCGCACAAAAAATTATGAAAAAAGAAAGGCTCATTTTTTGGTGAAAATATGCAAGGTGCGGGAAAATATAAATTTACCTAAATTGTGCACAAAAGAGAGATCTAAAACTTGGTAATATTAACTTTTCGATAGGACAAGTGGTTTTTGCCTAATTTATAAAAAAGCGTATAAAAGAGGACAAAAATAAACTTTTGGATAATTTACAGAAGCATAGGAAAAATCAAATATACGCAAGTCCTTTACCAGGGAAATATCTTTAAATGTGTCATCAACTTGTTTGACAGGCTATGAAGTTTTCATTCCAATTAGGAAAAGTAACTATAAAAATGAAATAATAAAATTTTTGAAACAATGACTAATGCTTACGCAGAAGATTAATGGAGAAAAGTTGTTCACCTGGAAAATATCTGTGAATTTGTTATGAGTTTCCCCATTGTACGCGTAGTCTTTGTTTCAATCGTTAAAAATAAAATTATGAATTGAAAAATTAAATTTCTAGAGAAACCACACAACATGTTAAGAAAGGCAACAAAACTTCTCTACCGTTCATGACAAACTTTGATCGAGTGCGCAGCACGAGACACGCGTTGAGAATGTATCCGTTAAAGCCAGAGAAGCTCTAACAAAAGAGAATTAATATATCAAAATTAATGTAGTCGTCATTTTGCATTCGAGTTTTATGAGCTTTTTATACAATTGTAGGTAGGTACAAAGGCCAAGCGTGTGGCGCAAGTTAAATCCATAACCGAGCGTGGAGCGCGAGATCCGAAGGACGCGCGCCCTAGGTGCGCTCAAACTTCCGAGCAAAGCGAGACGCACGTGAGGCATGGTTTGACCAAAAAATCAAACTTTCTTTCTTACATCATTTTTTGTAGGACGAAAATTTGAATTTTCGATTTTTTTAGAAAACTCAAAAATTGTAAGGATGATCCTGGAGGGCTCTCAAAAACAAAGCATTAATTTCTTCATCCTTTTTTTATATCTTACGTTGTTTTGCTAACAGTTACAGTTACTTACAGTTTTTGAGTCTTGGAAAAAAAATTTCAGAAAAATTTTTAAAATGCTCCCCCTCTTCTATTTTTGATCCAAAAAAGCTGGTCAACAAACTTGACTTGTCTTTTTTGTCACTAAAAATTAGGCCAAAGCACGATCGAATATGATCATTCTTTCGAAAGTAGTCGAGTTCACAGATTATTTTTAATTTTTTTTAGCGATCAAAATTGGAATTTTCGATTTTTTCAGAAAATGCAAAGAGTTATATTTATGATCTTGTAGGGCTTCTAAGAGGAAACATTATTCCTCTCTGACTTCCTTTTGAAACACAATTTATGAGTCGCGCGTGGCACGCTTCGCTCGCAAGTTTGAGCGCGCCTAAGGCACGCGAGTTTCGGCTCTCGCGCTTCGCGCTTGATGGTAATCTCACCTCGCGCTATGCGCTTGGCCTTTTTACCTCCCTACAGTTGTATAAAGAGCTTGTGAAACTCAAAAGCGAAATGTCAACTACTTTAATTTGAAGAGTGTAAATCCTCTTTTGTTAAAACTTCTTCGGCTTTAACGAATACATTCTCATCGCGTGTCTCGTGCTGCGCACTCGATCAGAGTTTGACCAAAACGGTGGAGAACTTTTGTTGCCACATTTTTTTCTCATGTTGCGTAGTTTTCCTAGAAATTTGATGAAGAACTCTTCTCTATTAATCTTCTGTGTTAGCCTTAGTCATTTTTCCAAAAATTTTATTATTTCAGTTATATATTCATCTTTCCTGATTGGAATGAAAAATACATATCCTGTTAAGGAGTTGATAAAACATTTTAAGATATTTTCCTGGTAAAGAACTTACGCCTATTTGATTTTTTCTGAACTTGTGTCAATTGTCCAGAAGTTCATTTTTTTCATTTTTATATGCTTTTTTATAAATGAAGCAAAAACTACTTGTCCTATCAAAAAGTTAATTGTGCTAAACTTGTAGATCTTTTTACGATGCATAATTTTAGTTCATTTGCATTTTCCCGTACCTTGAAATTTGAAAAGTTTGAACAAAAAATGAATCTTTCTATTTTTCACTATTTTTTGTGCGACCAAAATTTGAATTTTAGATTTTTGGGAAAACTCGAAAAGTTTTGAAGATCATCCTAGAGGGCTCCAGAAAAGAAACATTTTTTCCCTCCAAATTTTTTACATATCTTGCGTTGTTTGCGTAAAAATTCTCATTTTCGTTTGCATCTTCGAATTTTGAAAATAACAGAACTCCGACAATTTTGTTTTTATCAAAAAAAAATGAAGAGGATAATTTGTTTCACTTTATATGTAATACAAGAAACTGTACTCACAATTTTTGATCCGAAATAGCTGGTTAAAAAACTCTGACTTGTCTTTCTGGTCCCTCAAAATAGGTGCCAATGAAGCACGATCAAATATGATCATTCTTTCGGAAGCTATAGAGTTTTTAGATTATTTTTCGTTATTTGTTCGACCAAAAATGGAATTTTTTATTTTTTGAGAAAATTAAAAAAGTTTCATTGACGATCTTGTAGAGAAGAAACAAGAAGAAACATTTTTTCTCTTTGATTTTTTTCCATCTCGCATTATTTGTCTGAAAATTCGTATTTTCTTTTATATTTTTCAATTTCGGAAATTCCACAATTCTGACAATTTTGCGTTTATCAAAAAAAAAATCATGAGGATAAATTGTCTCACATTTCACGTTTTACAAGAAACCGTACTTACAATTTTTGAGTCTTGGAAAAAAAAAAAATTCTCAAAATGTTCCCCCGCTTTGATTTTTCATCCGAAATAGCTGGTTAACAAATTTGACCCGTCTTTCTGGTTCCTCAAAATGTGTGTCAAAGTGCAATCCAATCCGATCATTATTTTGAAAGTTATCGAGTTCACAGATTACAGACTACAGACAGACAGACACCTTTGTAAAAACCATTTTTTCTGATTCAGGGGGTCTCAGAACGTGAAGATTTCATCAAATCCGCGAAAGTCAATTTTCGCATAAAACCAATACCTTTTCATTCAGAATGAGAATGTAAAAATTTTCAAATTACTTCCCCTCTTTTATTTTTGATCCAAAATAGCTGGTTAACGAACTCCACTCGGTCTCTCAAAATGGGTGCCAAAGCACGATCGCATATGATCATTCTTTCGAAAGTTAACGAGAGCACAGGTTATTTTTCCTTATTTTTTGTGCGACCAAAATTGGAATGTTCGATTTCTGGATAAAATTCAATTGGAGGAAAATCCGATTATTTTTTCGAAAGTTATCGAGTACACAGATTACAGCCTACATACTGCAGATTACAGGAACACAAACAGACAGACAGACACCTTCGTAAAAACAGCTCTTTCTGACTCAGGGGGTCTCAAAACGTTGAGATTTCATCGAATCCGCGAAAGTCAATTCTTACATAAAACCAATACCTTCTCATTCAGAATGAGAATGTAAAAATGTTCAAAAATGCGGATTCCGAAAGTCTGAAAGATTTGCCTAATTCTGCTAGGCTAGCACAACAACTATTTGTGTATTGGTGACTTTTGGCTCGAACTTTGATTCAATAGGGAAGCATTTTGCCGCACAATAGAGCACATTTCTAGCAAAATTAGGAACATTCTCTATGTTTTCAAAAAAACCAAATAGCAATGATGAGTACTTTCCAAGAATGTGTTTTCCTCCAGAATGGTTCAAGAAAAGAATTTTTGAGCAGGTACGTTCTTGTGGGTGTTAGGTGCTTTCAGCACAACTCTCTTTCAACAAAATGACAGAACTGGCCGTAAACAAGTTTTTCTCTACACATACATGCAAAATCCCCATTTTCTAACCCTCCACAGACAACATCGACGAGAAAAATTCTTTCACTCTTAAGAAAAATTGTCTCCACGGTTACTACAACATTTTGGCCACTGATTTCACAACTAGTGTCATCTAGCGTCTTAAAATTTTTTGTGCAACAGGCAGAACATTTTTTGAATGGATTTTGTTCAAAGACGGCTTCGCCAAATTCGATTACTTAAAAAAAAAGTTATGTCCCATTTTATTTTTAGGAGAGATATAATATCTTTGCCTCTACCAAAGATATTGCTTGCAGTAAACAAAACGCGGGTAGCCTCTCAAATCGAAATACATTATCTAAAGAATTTTAGCTAAAATTTTGATTTCTTTTAGAAATATTTATCGCGGTACAATAGAATACAATCCTTGCACAATTCAGCATAACTTTCTTTGTTCGCAGGAAATGCGGTGCTAAGTTCTTCGACATAAATTGATGACTTGTGTGATTCCAGAATTTTCCCGCAGCTCTCCTCACTCTGACTCGTACCTTAAGCCTCCGGCTCATGCTGAAGGATTGACTGTCTGTGACAATCACCTATTTTGCGCACGTGTACACAAATAGCTGATTTCCCGTTTTCATTTGCACGAAAAGATGCTGATCTTCAGAAGTACTCTTCTTCGAAACAATACAAACGAGCTGTTTAAAAAATGATCCTACTATTTTTATGTGTGTATGCAAACATTTATCTGATCAGTAAGCGCTCTTGCACATAAAATAGCGCGTGCATTAGATAAATTTGGACGAAAGGCACTCTATCAAGAGACTCAAGAGGTTCAAAATTCATTCTTGAGTGTCAAAGTACTCACGAGGTGATACACTTGGTCGAGCGTGTGCACCCGCTTTGCAGAGAGGCCTGTTGCGACAGAAACAAGATCCATATAGCATAATGCGAGGCTCATTACTCGGATCTTCGACGTAGAACGTTTCACGCTATCGCGTCACGAGTGCCGGATAAATATGGAGCGCAGATCGCTGTACTTTACCAGAGATTAAACTCAGGCTGCTTAGCGCATGTGGAGTAGGTGCAAATTACTTCAAGGTGTATGTACGACGTGCATGTGCCTTTGCCTCTCTGCATCATGCATATGAAAACATACCTAAAATCAGTATGTATGTATGTATACTGAAGTACACGGCCGTTTTACATGAGCTGGGAGGTTTTAACTTTTCATGTTTGTACTTAAACCTACCTCATATTGAAATGATAGATGCTTAAGTGCATAAGGAGTAGAAGTACTTCTCACGAGTTTCCTTATCGTGAAAGTCTTAGGTTGCGTGACGATGCCGAGGAACTTCACAGTCACTTAGCACTTGAATAGTAGTTTATGATGAAAATAGATTTTCAACTCTAAGTTACTATTTCGAATCTCATGATGTGTTTACTTTTGGGAAATTTCACTTGGAAGTAATCATAGGAAACTATTACTCTGATCCTGTTGAACCTCTGCAGATGGGTCATCCAATGCAAAAATGAAGCAAATTCGAACGTATACATGTAACGTGGAACGGAAAATTCGACCTACAGACGAAACATAAGTTTAGGAGAAGAAATAAGTCGAAGAGAAAGGTTCAAGCGAGTTCGAGTACCGTACGCAAGACAAACTTTATTATAACGAGCTTGTGATTGATAATCAAAAATCCGCGATTCTCGTAATTGATAGGGCATATTTTGTTCAGTTTCAAGCAATAAAAATCTGGAAAATGATATTTGGCCCTTCAAGTGATTTTGCCTATCAGCGTCACATATTCTTCTTCACTACATACGTAATAACGCAGATTTTAGTGTGTGTGAAGCGGGCTGCACTCTAAATGCGTTGCTTTCAGAGAGAAAATTTCCGCAACCTACACGGCGTTTTAGTACACCTAGAGACCCAAACACCAAAGGTTCATGTTTGTTGGGAAAAATCGCGAAACACCACTGAACGCTGCATAAGCACGGTTCATTCATGTTCACGCAGCGGCCAGTGATACCTTAGGAAGCAATAATAAAAACATGACTAAGTCGTTCGTGCGCGTCTCACTGACCATAGTCTATGCACCAATAGTTAGTGCTTGCGCGGCACTCACCGATGTGCGAATCTTTTAAAGAGTGGCGCCGATCCGCATGAAGTTTTTTGCCATGAAGTCTCATGAGCATTCGCGTGATTATTTATTGTTTTGTAAATTGCCTGTGTGACAGCTGATGCTTATGAGACTTCAGGGCGGAAAGCTTCATGCGGGTCGGCGCGATTTTCTAAAAGATTCGCACATCAATGAGTGCCGCGCACGTAAGACTCAGTCGTGTTTTCATCATTATCAAGTAATACTTCGCTGGCCACTGCGTGAACACTAATGAATCATGCGTGGACACTAATGAATGGTGCGTACGCAGCGTGCAGTGGTGCCTGGACACTTTTTTTACGCCAAACACGACTGAGTCGTGTCAAAGACAAGAATCAATGGTGTTTGGGTTTCTCCGTGTATGATGTTATCATGACAAGGAGACGTATTATTCAATCGAATGAGCGGTTGGACAAAATATCAGTTTACTTGCGTTCAAAGAAGTCCCATGCTGTTAATTTGTTTCGTATACAACTTCGAGAGAAGCAAATGATTAACAAGTGACTTTTGAAAATGCGTTTTTACAATTCACTTGTTTCCCACTTTTTTCGTTCATAATTTCATCAAACAAAAATGAATAACAAGCGACTTCTGAAAACGCAAGCGCTTCATTTTGGACCTGTCCTACGCTTAAACCTGCGTTCGTTTGGTTTTTTGTATTGCTTCAAGAAACTTCGAGACCTTCAGTTTCAGAACATGTTGAAAAAAAAAGTTTTTGCGCTACGGGAAGAAGACTTTTTCGTCACTCGGGAACGCCTTCGGCGTCCCCCGCCTCACAACTTGTTCCACAAATCTCAAGCTCAACAAAAGATGCCTGCTTCCTTCCTCAGCTGCAGAATATACTATAAGGGTTTTGATGGAAATCCTCTTATATTGGGCCAGCACGCAGCGCCTGTCCTCCTCTTATTAGGGCAAAAACTATTCGAGTTTTGAGCCTGAGGTTTTGTATCTACCCATGGTAGGAACTCTTGTTTTAAACTGACTATTATCTGGTCCTTCTCGAAATGGAGCTTGAAGCATATAAATTGAAGGTAAGAAATCAAACTCGCAATGTCAAAAGCTAGAAATGTATGAGAGGCCTGCTGGGCCCCTAATTCCCAATGGTATATCTTTTGGTTCCTTACTGAGATTCCTTAGAGGGTTTCTGCGCCCTTAAAAATTCTCATGGACGCAATACGGTCAGGTACTTCGGTACTTGATCGAGGTTCAACACCCTCAAAGTTTGTTGATGCTAGCCCACACAACCTACCACCAGCATGGATCTTTGCACTCCTGCCGGATGAAGACCTGCAGCACACCACGACACATCCCTAACCACGCTTCAGGAAAGTGTCACAATCACGAAAAAGAGCACCTACTGAGTATAGAAAAAGATAATGAGTAATGCGAATCCAATAGATGTTGTTACTTGAAATAATGGAGATTAATTATTAGAGAGAATGAGTAACCTAAGATAGGAAATGTGTCTGTGTGATGTGAAGTTCCAGTCCGGGTGCTGGCGAGGCTTGCCGAAGGCCGCTTCCAAGTCCAGTCGGAGACTTTATTTATTTTTGTGTTTCCGATACGAAGAACCGATTTTTCGAAGTTTCTAGGCCCAGAACCCGTCAGTTTATTTATAAGAATTTCATTATTTAAATCGATATATCTTGTTCTCTTCATATTTATGAAATTTCTTTTCGAAAGGATTAGTTGTAAATTTCATCACAAATATTTCCCTTTTATTTTTGAAGAAATCTTCATTAGGACAAAAATAAAGGGCGAATTAGTGCACAAATATTGTAGAAAAGCGCTCTTTTCCCATGCAATCGACCATAATTTGGCTTGCATGAACTCTATTGAAATTTATGGTGGGTGATTTGGAAAAATATGACCGTCGCTCCAATATAAGCTGATGGCTACATATTTTTGAGTCTCCGAAACAATTTTACAAACCACCGAATATTATATTTTTACCAAAAAATGACATTTTCCATTGTTTTTGTCCCTGTCGTTCAAGTGATACTGAAAAATAGTAAAAAAAACAGTCAATTCATATCAGGGACGGCTCTAGAAAAAATTTAGGGAGGGGGAAGGGAGGAGGTTCTATCAAAGAATTCAAAAATAAAAGATATTTCGGCTTTCACAAAACGTAACGTTAGAATTGTGGTAGACGAACTGGAATTTTTTCTAAAGTAATTTCTTCTTAAATCGTATGTTTATTTTCGTCATTTTAGTTTCATTTTCGAAAAAAAGGCACAAGAATAAAAAGTTTAATGGAAGTAACTGTCGATTATGATCATTATTTATCAGAAAATCTTTATCAATTAGATGTTGATTACACCCAGTATAATGTAATAAAATACCGAGCTGTTCTATTGACGGTATACGAATTATATGACGATATTTGAGTATAGAAAATCCTCCGTCTTGAACATCAGGCAGGCCATATACAAGATAATGTCAATTCTCCTCATTTTCCTTGCAAGAGTATCCAGTATTCGATCACTGGTAACATCCACATCTCTGTAAATTTTGAGCAGCGCCAGTCCATTCAGTCGTTCTTCTCCAGTCCTGTTGCACAAATAAGTCTTCAATCTTTGCAAAGTGCAGAAGGACCATTTACTGGAGGCAACTGTAGCAGGCAGTGTGCCACAAATTTGAGAAACCTGTGATCTGCTTGTAAAATTTTTCATCTCAGACGTCCAGAGCTTCGATGAACGTTTTCAGCCGCTGTTTTGCAGGCATGTTTGAACATAACCTGGAATCAGGAACAATCTATTTACTTTACAATGACCCTTTATTTTCTAATTGCGAAAAACTTATAATTACCTCTTCCACATCCTAATGTCAACTTGTAAGTCTTCCATAGTCTCGTTGACGTCATTGGGCCATTCTTCTTCGAAAACATGGACTTTTTTGTTTAATTCTGCTTCATCGAGTTCTGTGCATTCTTCTGGAATGGTATGCTGTATCCTTGCTAGGAGTGTTCGATGTTCAAGGAATCTCGCGTCCAGCTCTTCTAGATATTTATCCAAAATGATCTCAGTACCAATCTTTTCTTTATTTCTTCATGAACATCATTTGCATAACGGACACATTCACTGAAATGGCAATCTTTTTGCAACTTTTGGATCAAGTTTTTCTTTACCGGCTTCATCACGACCAATGCAATGATGAATTAAGCTGTTTGGATTGAAGCAAGCAAGCTGTTTGACTGTATTCCATCAGATTTTATTCTCAGCTCATCCAGTTCTTCGAGCGTTGAACAGATAAATTCCAGTACTTTATGGAACAATCCCAGAGAAGCCAAATGATCAAACCAACGCATTTCGGAAAATTTTAGAAGACGCGTCTATTTGACACCAGCGTTCCATAAGGATGTGCTTTTTCAATAAATTTCCGGCCTTGCTGGATAGACGAAAGAAATTGAAGCCCTGCTTGACTGTTCCTATGCAGTTCCGGATCAGTTTGTTAACGAAGGATACTTTTGTAACCACGAAAGTTGGAATCTCAAAACCTTTTTGTTAATTCCGTTGCTGGAAACACAAAATCAGCTTCTGGTGTCCATACATTTACAAGGAGTCCGTATATCTCAGTATTGTTGAGTTTTCTTCTGCAAAACCGTTGGACATCATTAACATGATCTTGCAATTTTTGCGTTTCCTGTAATCCCGAACATAAACTTTTTTTACGATGTACACAATAATGATTGGAGACTCAAATTTCATTCGACATTATAATATCATTCAGGCATTTGTAAAGGAATGATAAGCGCATTAATTGACGCGTGGGATCCCCTCTCGTGGTCGTAGTAGAGAACGGTCAGTGTGTATTAGGGTGGTCCAAAAGAATTTTTTTTAATTTTTATGCAAAACGCCCGGAAATTTGTTCGAATCCACAAAAAAATGAATGTTTTTTTTTTTTAATATTTAGAGGTGCCGCAAGCCCCGTGAAGTTGAACACGTATTTCTCATAAGAAAAACAGACGTTTTTACGAATTTTATTCAGAAATCTGAATATTGGATGAATCGAGTTCGAAATGCCCCACTTCTCTACACAATTGGTCAAAAAATGCGAATAAAATATTATTTTTCAAATATCACCCCCATAAGTCTGTTTTGTAGGGTCCCAAAAAAACCCCATAAGTAAAAAGATGGGTTTTCCGAATTTGTGGCTCTAATTATGATTAGAAATACTACTTTGTACTGATAATAAGATGTTCATTCAAATTGTTCAAACAACTTATTATTGTTTCTAGCAACTTTCTCTTAGAAAAGGGTTAGAAAGTTAAGGTTTTTTTCTGAATTTTTCAACTTATTTTCAACGTTTTTGTTAGAGCGAGTTAAAAATCAATTAAAGTTAACAAAAAAGATTGTTTAAACAATTTACAATTTTTTATTTAAATTTACAATTTTTGTCCACTTTTCACTTGGAGTGGTGATATTCAATTTAATTTAACAAAAAAAAATTGTTCAAACAAATTGTGAATGTTTATAGCTATCTTTTTCTAGAGTAATACTCGAATATTGTAAAGAGAATGTGTTCCTTGAGGCCAATCGAGCCTTAAGTAAATTGAATATAAAAAATTCTATCAAAAATGAAAAGAAAATTCAATATTCTTCATAGAAGTAGAGGTGTTCAGCAGTTTTGGAATATTTGCAACTCTGTGTATGCATTACACTGTAAACTGAATCAAGCACGTATAAAGCGGAGCACGTAGCGTGAGGTATATATATTATCGAGCGCGGAGCGCGAAATCCGAATGACGCGCGCCCTAGGCGCGCTCAAACTTGCGAGCCATGCGCGTAGCACGCCACGAGAATATGCCCGCGCAGAGGGCAGATTTTTTAATTTTGGAAGCTTCACCCTTTCCCTATCATTTGATTTTCCTACATTTCTTATTTATAATAATGATTCATCGTTTAATTGGTAACTTTTATAAAAACCGGGGAGATGAGAGACTTGATGTGCCTTTGTCAATTGTATCTAGAGAAGATAGATAAAAGTTGTATCCTTTCTAACAGATTATGCGAATAATTTTCAGCGTCAGAGGTGAAAAGCATTATATTCAACCCAGTTCACGAAGGAAAATAGTTCAAATATTATTTATTTAATGTTGTTTCCTTTTTATGATTTTCGAAAATGTCAATATCGTGCGATATACCTTTGGAGATAATTCTCAACTAAGTGTGCGCGACGGATCTGGGTCTTTTTTGGATAACAGCATTACGAAATTTCTCTCACCTTCCCGAATTCCCTCTCGAAAAGTTTTTTTTGGGGTTCTGAGTATTTTTTTGAACACTTACGAAATTGCATGCCTGCACGATGAATGAATAACCCTGGCCAGAGGTATCACTGTTAATTTTTTTACATCGATTTGTTCGATTGTTGTCTTATATAAATGGCAAGGATATGACGTCTGTTATGCATTCTTACATTCTCATCAGGGATGATATAAGATTTGTGTAAAACTTGACCCCCCCCCCCCTCCCCCTCGTTCTTGTCATATGTCAGGTTTTAGGACCCCCTGAGCCCGAAGAACAGATTTTCACGAACATATCCGTATGTATGCATGTATGTATGTATGTATGTATGTATGTATGCATGCATGCATGCATGTATGTATGTATGTATGTATGTATGTATG
>WSXT02012849.1:0-29466 GCA_011762715.2 Neuroterus valhalla
AATTTCTGTTAGGATTTTTTTTTTATTTTTCTAAACTTTCTTTCTTGATAAAGACTAGAAGTCTATTATTTTGTGATATTTATAGGCACATCTTGTTCAGTTTCTGACAAAAAAATGCGATTCAAATATTTTCATGATTATTCATCAAGTCACTGATCTAGTTCAGTGAATAATTCACTAGTCAGATCAGTGGCGTTTTTTCACTGGTCGAATCAGTGGGATACTTTCCACAGACCAAATCCATGAATTCTTATTGATCCTCAGTGATCGACTTCTAGCTATTTCGATCAGTACAATTCCACTGAAAACTAATTTTACTCGTTTAAGTAAGCATTTATAAGGATACTAGATGCGCCCTGTGGCGGTACCTTCGCCGCCGCAGGAAAAGTACGAATGACAGTGGCGCCATCTGTTGGAAATTGGTCGTAACAACTCAGAAACCTTCGTTGGCTCACGCAAAACAACTTTGCTGAAGATCATCACATGATCAGATGCATAGTTTACGATTCTATAAAGGACATACAGACAAACATTCTTCTATATATTTAGAGAAAAAGAAGAAAATAACAATTAATGCAAATAGTTATGAATAGTGGGGATAAGATAATGTAAAATATAGAAGCGGAGTTCACGTAAACCTCAAGGTTACACATTATAAATAAAGAAGGAGAGGAAGAAGAAGAAAGAGAAGAAGGAGAAGAAGGAAAAGAAGGAAAAAAAGGAGTAGAAGAAGGAGAAGAAAAACAAGAAGTTATTATATTAAATTGAAATTGGTTTTGCTGATTTCATTTTTATAATTTTTTCAAAATCAATTCTTTGAGCATCCGCTACACTCTCAATCACTCATACCGGAATTCTGGACCAAACATTGACCAAGACTATGATTCTGGTCCAAGCTGGGACAAGGAATATTGCGAACCGCAGAATTGCATGACGCCATCTATAATTCTAATGCGGCCAACATGTGAACTAAC
The DNA here is from genome assembly GCA_011762715.2 of Neuroterus valhalla. Lineage (NCBI taxonomy): Eukaryota > Metazoa > Arthropoda > Insecta > Hymenoptera > Cynipidae > Neuroterus > Neuroterus valhalla. Next base: position 975 of record WSXT02012849.1, read on the forward strand.
GAAAGTGAGTAACAATTTCAAGATGCATTTTAATTTTTGCATAAAAATCAGATACGAATATTTTTTTGCAGTTTACAACAATAAGTAAACAATCCAAAAAATTATCTTTCGTGAAAATCGTGTTTCAGACGGAATTTTGATAATGTAAAGTGAAAAAAACACATTTACTGTCAAAGCTGATTTTTCTCAAAAGAACATTTATTTTACTATATCATGTAAGTTTCAGTAAATTAGAATATTAAGTAAACTTTCTTTGGCGCAAAAATGAACTCAGAGTCATTATATATCAATTTATACATGAAATATTCAATATCTAGGAAAGTATGACCTTAAAGTTTTAGGTTAGATTTCATATTTCAGTTCTGATCATCTATTACTCATATTCTTCGTAGATTTTGCATCAGATACACTGTATTCATTATTTAGAGTATATCCAAGCCCAAAATGTGTTGAAACTCACTTAATATGGTGGAATAATAGTTTTTTTGAGAAAAAACAGTTCTAAGAAAGAACGTGGTTCTTCACTCTGTATGCTGAGAATTTTATGTTGAACATTTTGTTTTTGATGAATAACAATTTTCAATGCTAACTATTGAGTGTAGGCTTCACAGAACAATTTTAAAATCACTTTTACGCATAAATTTAAATGCATCTTACAAATTCGACCTACTTGCTTGTGCGCGACACTAGCGCAATCTAGATTTTTTTATCATTGCTTGGGCCAGGTTTCCGGTCCAAGGGATTTAGAGTGTATACTGAAATTTCGAAATTTTTCGGTAGCAATGGATCCCGAACCCACATCTCAGTTCTAAAAATTATTTCATAATACAACAATGTGTATACAAAAATAAATCCAAAAATATAAGTTCAATTTTACAGGTATTCATTTTTAAGAAACTAATTTTGTTAAGGACAGTACCGATTGGCTAGTTAGCAACCCTTCTAATGTAAGTAGTAATGAGGCTCGTTCGTGTGGCCTGTTTGACTTGAATCTTCTCTTCTTCTTCCTCTTTCTCTTCGTCTCCCTCTTGTTCTCCACCTCCAGCACTTCCTTGGAGAGTAGCCACTCCAGGGCCTAGAGCACCACAACGGCTTTCTATTCACGGCACAATTTTTCAGGATCGATACATCGAGCGACGTGTTCGTCAAGAAGAGCCAGTACGGTCGATTCTCTTCTTCTCTTTATTGCTCCTCGTCTACTGTCTTCAATGCTTCAAATACCGCGCTAGTTAGCACTACCCCCCATTTCGCCGGTTTTCTCGGGAGGGGTTGAAGGGATTCAAGGGATTGAAGGGGATGAAGGCGAAAACCTCTTCTCGCCTCGCTTTTGCTCGCATTCACTGCCTCCACATACCTACTTCAGTCGACGCTGTTTAGACTAGTTTAGCCCCTAGCAGTTTAAGCGATAATCGACATTTCGAATTCACAGGAAAAGTCTCCTAATTTGGCTCAAAACTTGAGCATGAGTAAATGCAAAGTGTGCGCAAAGTGGATTTTTTTCTATTGGGAGACGAAACGGGTGCGAAGCGGATTTTTTCGCCCGCTTCTTTAGTCCAAGTGCGAAAAATTCTACTTTGCGACCAGTTTGTATGCAAATTTCAAAAGTAGTTTATGGGCCAAGAATGTCAAGCTTTATATTCGTGACAATTGACGATTTCACACCCTTGATATTTAACATACTATTCAGTTATAGCCGTTATAGGTAACAACGAGAATTATTCCTAAACTTTATTAAAGTATTTATATTTAATCAATTATACTCAATTTGAATTCAAATTGCGGTTGAATTTTCCAACTTAAATATTGAGTTCCTCAATATTTGAATTCTAGTAACTGTTGATGTACCCGTTTAGGACTTGAGGTATTTTTTGAATGAAAGTATATTTGGACCCTTGGACTCTAACCTCCAAATTTGAGGCTTTGATAGACTGGAGAAAAATGTGATACTTACTAGGGTGGCACTTAAAAATGAAAACTTTTATTTTCCAGAATAGTAGCCATTCATTTTTTTCTAATTACTTAATCTCATAGCTTCAAATCAAATAATAACTTGCAGGCAAGTAAGAAATAAGAAATTAAGAGATTAGAAAACATCGAAAAACTCATTTTTGAGAAAGAAAAAACAAATTGAATTTCCTTGTCTTCAATATTGTCAGTATAATTGCAATTTTCAATCGCACTGTAAGGTGGTTTGAGATTATTTTAAAATAGAAACCAGACAAATTCTTCAATATATGATCCATTTCTACAAATATCTCTTTTATAATTGTGACGTACTCCGAAGAAAGGGACCTAAGAGCGAAAACGCTGATTTTGGAGGAGAAGGGAAAGAACAGACGAGAGCTGGACTGGTTTCAGCTGGAACGGCTGTTTTTAAATTGCAATAGCTCAAAAAATACTTGGCAAACAAATTTTCTGTTTACGATTAATTGAAAAGAAACCATTTATTAATGTAAAACGACCATAATCCTGAAATCGATTTTTTTGCTCTTAGGTCCCTTTCTTCGGAGCGCGTTACAATTACATTCTCATTATAATGAGAAGCTATTGGTTTTATGTGAAAATCGCCTTTCGGGGAATTTATGAAATCTCCACGTTTTGAGAACTCCTGACTCCGAGAAAGTAGTTTTTACGTTTGTGTCTGTCTGTCTGTCTGTTGTCGTCGTCGTCGTTGGTGTCGTTGGTGTCTGTATACTCCATAACTTTTCAAAAACTAATCGGATTGGTTTGTCCTTTGGCACACATTTTGAGGGACCAAAAAGACAGGTCAAGTTAGTTATTCAGCTATTTTGGATGAAAAATCAAAGAGGGAGCATTTTGAAAATTTGTTTTGACTTTTTTTCCAAAACTCAAAAATTGTAAGCAAAATTTCTGGTAGTAAGTAAAAAATGAAACAATCTATCCGTATAATTTTTTTCGATAAAAGCATCATTCTCAGAATTGTGGCATTTTCAAAATTCAAAAATCTAAACGAAAATTAGAGTTTTTAGCCAAACAACGCAAGATATGAAAAAAAGTTTGGAGAAATATGTTTCTTTTTTGGGAGCCCTCCAGGATGATCTTAACAACTTTTCGAGTTTTCTCGAAAAATCGAAAATTCAAATTTTGGTCGCACAAAAAATAATGAAAAATAGGAAGTTTAATTTTTTGGTCAAACTATGTAAGGTACGGGAAAATATAAATCAACTAAAATTGTTCACCAAAATCGGATCTACAATTTTGGGAAAATTAAAGTTTTGGAAGGACAAGTAGTTTTTGCTTCATTTATGAAAAAGCATTTATAAAAAATAAAAAAAATTAACTTTTGGACAAGTGTCACAAGCTTAGGAAAAATCGAATAGACGAAAGTCCTTTACCAGGAAAATACCTTCAAATATATCATCTTTCTTTTTTCAACAGAATATGTGACGCGATCTGATGAAAGACCCCTAAGCGGCCAACCGTAATTTTAAAGGAAAAGCAGGAATTTTTTTAGCTTTATCACCTTAAAGAGCAAGTTCGAATTTACGTAAAACATTAAAAATTAGAGAATCGATTTTTGGCCGCTTCGGGGTTCTTCTACAGATCGCGTCACAAACGAGTTTTCATTTCAATCAGGAAAAATTACTATAAAAATGAAATATTAAAATTTTTTAAAAATGACTAAGGCTTACACCGAAGATTGATAGAGAAAAGTTGTTCACCCGAAAAATATCTGTAAATTTGTTATAATTTCCCCATTGGACGCATAGTCTTTGTTTCAATCGTAACAAATAAAATTAAAAATTAAGAAATTGAATTTCTAGAAATACTACACAACATGTGAAAAAAATTAGGCAACAAAACTTCTCTACCGTTTTGGACAAACTTTGATCGAGTGCGCAGCAAGAGACACGCGATGGAAATCGATTCGTTAAAGCCAGAGAAGCTTTAACAAAAAAGAATTCACACTAATCAAATTAGAGTAGTCGACCTTTCGCTTTTGAGTTTCAAAAGCTTTTTATGCAACTGTAGGGAGGTACGAAAGACGCGCGCTCAGCCCGAGGTAAATTCATAACCAAACACGGAGCGCTAGGTGAAATTACCATCGAGCGCGAAGCGCGAGATTCGAAAGATGCGCGCCCCAGGCGCGTTTCAACTTGCGAGCGAAGCGAGCCGCAGCGGAAAAAAGCGCCAAGCGTAGTTTCACTCCAGTGATCGAACGAGAAGCCTTAAACAATCTTGTATATAGAAGCAGATGTTATGTAACTCTTTTGTAACAATAATTCGGGTCAATTCCTTCGCTTGCAGGGCTTTCATCAAAGTTTAATGATTATAAAAATTATTTTTTATATCGCACTGGTGTTGAGCTACTTTATGTGCAAATGAGAATTAAGGTATGGTTCGAAAAGAATTTTGAGTTTTCAGAGAATAAAATAAGGAGGTTTGAACGACACACTTGATTAAAGATGTACACTATGTACAGACAGTCTCAGAGTTCGATAATCATTCTAATAATTTATAAAGTTCACCAAAAGATATTTGATTATAACTGATGTGTATTTTTAAGAAGGCTTCTAAGTTTGCTTCAGAAAAAAAATAATTCTGGTTCATATTGTGCATTCATCAGAAGTTATTTAGGGTTTTAATTTTTGCTTTGTCGTCAGGGAAAAGTTACAATCCTTATATAATCCTAATGATCAAGCTGCATTCAATTCTCGAAAGGATTATCTACAATTATAGTTGAGTAGTATTGACTGAAATTTGAATTTTCATTGTTTATAACAAATACAATAATTGTGGTCCCCAAATAAATTTTCTCGATAAAACCTACTCAAATAGAATTATAGAGAATCCGTAAAAGAATTAAATGAGGCCTTGATCATAAGCATTAGATAAGAATTGTAACTTTTTCCTAAATAAAAAGCAAACACTAAAACTCTAAATAACGTCTGATAAATAAACAATTTCAACCTGAATAATTTTTTTCTAAAGCGCACTTAGAAGTCCTCTTCAAAATACGCAGCAATTATTAATAGATATGTTTTAGTCAATTTTATAGCTCAATATAAAGATTATCGAATTTTGAGATTGACTGTATGTAGTATTTTCGCACATCACTGATAGTTAGTTGAAAAGATTTTTCGAGGAAATTAGGTCCACTGCTATGTTATAGGAATAATTGTCAGGTGAAAAATAATTTAAAAGTGCTTAACAGATTGATAATGTTATATTTGAAGACTTTTCATCATTTTCCTCGAAAATCTGAGGCACTATTAAAATGGAGTTTTTGTCGAAAGAGGTAAGAATAATTTAAATTTTGTTAGAGTGTTGATATTAAAAAAAATGAAATGATAATATCGTGCCTCCTCTTGGTATTTTTATTATTTTGTTTCCTAACTTTTTTCTCAGGCGAACCCGGTTTTTTTATCATTATCCACGGACCATGTCAAGTGCCTGATTAGTTGAAGGTGCTAAAAATTCAAAGCAAAGTTTGAAATTTCCAGGAACATTTTTTATACTTTTATGCTGTTACAAATTTCATAATTTTGAGAGACAGAAAATAAATTGTTTTGAAAAGGGAAATCTAGGTACAAATTCTTGTGTAAAAAGGACCGTCCTCTTTTACAGAAATTTATATTAATTTCTTGATTCAAAGGAATAATTCCTATCTAGTCTGAATGACGTTCACATATCATCAAATATTTGATCAGATGATTGGGTTAGTGCTGTAGATTTATGGTTTGAGAATAGTAAACAAAGTCTTCTGTTAGAACTGATGGAAATGATTATATTGACTATAATAAGAATCTTCGATTAAAATTGTGTAACAAAAATTTTTTTGTTTGGAGGCAAAAGGGTCTTTTAATGGAACTAATTAAAATATTAATTTGAGGTGTATCAAAATAAGCTTTCAAGACGTTGTTATGTTTGTTATGTTTTATCAAATTAAGGCTGTGAAAAAAGTGGGCATTTTTTCACCTGGCGCGCGAACTGTTGGGTATCTTGCTGTAAATAGAGCATAAACTTCATTATAGCGAGCACAGAATGTGAATCCATTTTCAAAAAAATATTTTGCTATAGTATAAAATTCTTTATATACTGTAGGATTTTCTGTGAATACTGAATAAAAATTCAAATTCCTACCCAGTGGTTCCAAATTAATAGCGATGTCGTAGCTACTCAATAGGTCTTTTTGCAAGAAAGAATAAACAAACAAACTCTATACTTTCTATTATTCACATCTTAAACGAGAATTAAAAAAATCTGACTGCTGCGCGGGCACATTCTCATTGCGCGCGGCTCGAATTGCTCACAAATTTTAGCGCGCCAAGGGCGCACGTCTCTCGATTCTCGCGCTTCACGCTTGATAAAAGATAGACCTCGCTCTGCGCAAATGTTTCAAAAGTGTTAGAAAAATTTACTTTTCAGAATATTATTAAATTTGTTTTAATTTTGAATTGATTAAAGTTTCAAATTGGTTTCTGGAACACATTCTCATTACAATACTCGACCTTGAGATTCTTATCTCGCACAACTTAGCTGACAAATAGAATTCAAACAATATTTGTAGACCTTTTTGTGGTAAATAATTTTGCTCATTATTATTTCTTCCATACTTTGGCCGAAGAATGGCAATTTTTCATTGTGTCAAGTGCGTTATCATTATTTAAACAAGAACTTTAAGTCTTATCAGAAAACGGTCAACAACTAACTTTTAAATATTTTTAGAATAAACAATTTTTCTTGCATACATTTTTGTGTGTATCGAATAGTTTTCCTGAAAAATGAAATTTTCCTTTTTTAACAGAATTTTTCAGGATTCAAACAAAAACTATGCATCTAATAAAAAAAATGGTTGCAACAAAATTTGTAGATCATTTCAAAATAATTAATTTTGCCGTTTGAATTTCTTTGCACCTTGTATAATTTAAGCAGAAATGTGCATTTTAAATTTTACAAGAAACTTTCTCGATGGATAAAACCAGAACCGTTGGTCAAAAATAGCTGGTTAACGAACTCGTTCTTTCATTTTTAGCCTTGAAAAAGTGTACCGAAGCGGAATCCAATATGATAATTCTATCGAAAGTTATTAAGTCTACACATTACAAACTACAGACTACAAACAGACAGACACCTTCGTAAAAATCATTTTTTCTGACTCAGGGGGTCTCAAAACGTGGAGATTTCATCAAATCCGCGAAAGTCAATTTTCACATAAAACCAATACCTTCTTATTCAGAATGAGAATGTAAAAATTCTTAAAGTTATTGCACTCTCAAACTGTTTGGCCTTAAGTAAAATATTTTTCCAGCAAAAAGTAAAATATTGGTCCAAAGCTCTGGACCAATATTGCCAATAAAGTCAATTTCATAAACGGAATTATTGAAAAAAATTCTTCTAGGGTAGGATAAGAAAACCAATATTACCGACGAGGATCCTGTTGTTCGAGGTCGAAGAAAAAGTTCTCTAGATTTTCTTATATATTCAATCTTTATAATCCAGAAACTAAATTGAGACTTATTATTAAAAGAAAAAAAACTAGCTGCGCCCTGTTGCGGCGGCTTTGCCGCCGCAGGAATATTACGAATGACAGTGGCGCCATCTGACGAAAATTGGTTCAGAAAAATACTGATATTCCGTGTCTGTAAAATGGCCGGAAAGTTCAGTAGCCGTTACAAAAACTTTTGCAAAAGTCGGAGTTGACAGTCGAAATGGACGCGCTGCGACGCACTTCGATTTTGGTAATCGTTACAATCCGGAAGGTAGTCGTTAAAGTCCAGAATATAGAGCTACTTAGAATCAATTTAAAAAAATACGGAAAAGCATTGATGTCCGACTTTTAAGAATATTTTTTTAACGGCACGTGCGGTTTTAGGTTTGAGGAAGACTAGAGTTAGTTTAAACACTTTAACGATTTCTATTTGTCATTAAAATTTCATTTTTTGAAATTCGAACTCTCAATTCTCCAATTTCTATATTTCAAATTATAAATAATAACATTTTTCTTCAAGATTCGATGCGACGTGACAAATTCTTGTACTGTGAGATAAGCGTGCGGGAATAAGTTATTCCCGTACGGAGAAAATATGCGTACGGAAATAACATATTCCCGCACGCTTATCTCAAAATACAAGAATTTGTCACTTCGCATCAAATCTTGTAGAAAAATGTAATTATTGATAATTTGAAGTATAGAATTTGAAAAATTGAGATCTCCAAATCTAAAAAATGAAATTTTAATGACAAATAAAAATCGTAAAAGTGTTTGAACTAACTCTAGTCTTCCTTAAACCTAAAACCGCACGTGCCGTTTTTCCAATAGACTCTAAGGAGTTCGTAACATCAACGCCAGTGAAAACACGATGTACTCTAGTATCGTGCCGATGAAAGAGAAGAAAGAGAAGAAAGATGACTTTTTAAGGGACGAAGACAAAGTCTCGAGATACCGCATTGGGGTAAATTTAGTGGAGGCTGGAGGCTCTTGGAGGCAGTGACGGAGTCCAGAGGGATTACCACCCCAGTTCGAACCTCTCTCATACAATTCTACTTTTAACCCTTCCAGCGTGTCATCTCCCCTCAACAACTACGATCACGACGTCACGATTTTACACCCCTTCTTCTTCTTCATCTTCGGGGGTGGGAGTGATGCTGCTGCTGTTGCCGCTGTCGCTACTTCTGCCTCTCTGGTACCCTCTTCCTCATCCTCATCCTCGTCCTCTTTCACCTCCACCCCTCAGCCCAGAATCTACTCGAACCGATTCTGCACGTTCTGCAAAATCACAGCAAGAAAGTCAGTCGGTCGGTACTCGTCATCGCGGCAGTCATCGACGGATTTTTCGAAACTGTTCTCCAATCGACGATCGGGGCCTGGTACCGGAAAGCCCTTTTGGTTTCGCCAAGCCTTTCCGGTTATCAGTGTAAAATGCGCTAAATAGGAAACTGACAATGGAGGAGGTACGCGGAACGGGCGGCATGCCTTCCGCTTCTGTTTCTTCAATTCTTCTACTCCTTTTTGTCACTACCACAGATGCCCAGTAAGTTCATAAACATGACCGTCTTCTTTTTTTTCCATTCAAAAATAAATCAAAATTATAGATCAAAATTTGCATCACTTGGCAAAGTGGGTACAAAATCCGGATTCGAGATTATGTAAGATCAAGTACAGCTAAAGCAGAAGTTTAGTAACAACAAATACATTTTCGTTTGTTTTGGAATCGAGGATTATTTTTCATTGATATCTTTCTTGAACTGATTTATATTAGGTTGCCTTCTTAAAAGTTAAAAAAAAAGGATAAGAAAATTGAACATTTCACCAAACTGGGATCCTTTCTGGCATTGTTGAAACAAGAAGAAGATTAGAGTAATTTTGATATTGACAGTGATAAAATTATATATGATTGGAATAAACTTCAGGAGTAAACTTGCAGAATTTGCTAACCTGTTGCAATTTATAATTCGGAAATATTTGACAAAATACTCAATTTTTCAGTGAATAAATTGTGAATCACAAAAGCACCAAATAAGGCGTAATTTTATTTACAGAAAAAAATTCAATCTTCCTAATCTGGAATCTGATTCACAGGTAAAATTTACTTCCATTGAAATTCTCTTTGAAAATGAATCAACCTTTGTATGTTTCCTTTTACCAATTTGAATTATTTATTATACCTAAATAATATAAGAAAAATCAATCGAATTCATACAGCTTTTTATTTATCTAAAATAAACTCAACTGCATAAAAATTTAATTTATACCACGCTACTGTCCGAATTCGCAAATTTAATTTTTCCCTCCAAATATTGGATTCCAGTTATATCACAAGTTATTCCAGAGAGGCATACCTGCAAGTCAATATTGTAAAAATATATAGATCAAATATTTTTCTCGTGAGAACTATAAAGAATGTTCCAAACGAGCCATATTGGAATGCGAAATTCTTTTCAGGCTGCAAAATATAGGGGGCGTTAATTTTTATTTTCAGAGGATCAATACTCTTTTTAGAACAGAATGTAATGAAATATTTCAAATTCGATTCTTTGCACAAAAAATTGGAAAACCACTTAAAATCAAAGTAGGAAATGTCGGAACTAAAAAACTACTTTACTATAATTCAAATAAAAATTCATGTGATGGGAATACGAAGAGGGAAATATGAATGTGAAATACGAGTAAAAAAGAATAACTTTTTTTTATTCTTCCTCTATTAATTTTGGAAACTAGATTTCCTTTCTTTGAAAATAAATTATACTTCTCTAGTACTTTGTAACTTTCCTCGCTGAGTTTCATCAAAAATTTAACAGAAAAAACTTAACAGCTTTGTAATAGAATGAGAAACACACGTTTTTGCAATTTACCAAATGCATAAAAAAAGGTTTTGAGAAATGCCGAGAATCGTAATAACAACTTTGAAATAATCTCAAATGATTTTATATGAAAATTGTAAAGCCTAAATCTATACTTGCACTCCTCCTCAAATAAAAACACTTTTTCCTTATTCTATCAAAGAAAAACTTCCTTCTTTTCTTCTTCTTTTAAATCATCTCAAATGATTTTATATGGAAATTGTTCAAAGCATAAATCTACACTTGTACTTCTCAAATAAAAACACTTTTAATTTACTCTTTTAATAAAACTTCCTTCTTTTCTTCTTCTTTTAAATCATCTCAAATGATTTTATATGAAAATTGTTCAAAGCATAAATCTATATTGCACTTCTCCTCAAACAAAAACACTTTTTCCTTATTCTATCAAAAAAAAACTTCCTTCTTTTCTTCTTCTTTGAAATTATCTCGAATGATTCCATATGGAAATTGTTCAAAGCATAAATCTACACTTGTACTTCTCCTCAAATAAAAACACTTTTAATTTACTCTTTTAATAAAACGTCCTCTTTTTCTTCTTCTTCTAAATCATCTCAAATGATTTTATATGAAAATTGTTCAAAGCATAAATCTATATTGCACTTCTCCTCAAACAAAAACACTTTTTCCTTATTCTATCAAAAAAAAACTTCCTTCTTTTCTTCTTCTTTGAAATTATCTCGAATGATTCCATATGGAAATTGTTCAAAGCATAAATCTACACTTGTACTTCTCCTCAAATAAAAACACTTTTAATTTACTCTTTTAATAAAACGTCCTCTTTTTCTTCTTCTTCTAAATCATCTCAAATGATTTTATATGAAAATTGTTCAAAGCATAAATCTATAGTTGCACTTCTCCTCAAATGAAAACACTTTTTATATATTCTATTAGAAACATTTTTTATTTATTCTATTGAAAAAAAAAACTTTTTATTGATTCTATTAAAAAGCACTTTTTATTTATTTTTTTAAAAAAGCTTCCTTTTTTTCTTCTTTGAAATCATCTCAAATGATTTTATATGAAAATTGTTCAAAGCATAAATCTATATTGCACTTCTTCTCAAATAAAAACACTTTTTATTTATTCTGTTAAAAAAACTTATTATTTATTATATTAGAAACATTTTTTATTTATTCTATTAAAAAACACTTTTCATTGATTCTATTAAAAAGCACTTTTTATTTATCCTTTTAAAAAAGTCCCTTTTTTCTTCTTCTTTGAAATCATCACAAATGATTTTATATGAAAATTGTTCATTTATTTTCTGAATGCAACTATTTAAGATCGAAAAATGCACTGATTTTCTCCTGCAGACTAAAAGATGCATTGATTGATACTTATTTCATACAGAGAAGAAGTGGAACAAGTAAATTCTCAAGACATATGTTGTGAAAAGTGGAAATTGTTGGTTACTTAATAATAATTTACAATCTATAATAAATAATCATCTCATTATTGATTGAAATGAATCCTATGCTGTGTGAATATTTCAAATACATTGAAATCTTATCATTTGGATATTTTATCAGTAAAAAATAAAAAATAAATCAGTTGCTGCAAGTACAAATGTTCAACATTCTCATTACTGTGAAATAAATGAACTGTCAACTAAAGAATTTGTTTTAAATAGTTTTTGGTGAAATGATTTTGACCTCAGGATTTGAGAGAATTGAAAGACTTAATAGCTCAATAAATCACCCACTGAAATGATTTTTTATTTCATGAAAAGATGAGTTATGTCTCAATATTCGTTCTGTATTGATCAAATTTATATCTTCTATTTGACATTTTACGAAACCATCTTAGTTTCGAAATGACATTGGTAACGAATCATGGGCCAAGGACAGGAACTTAAATCTAAGCTCTACTTTGCACTTGAACTGAAACATAAAAGAACGAACCCTGATTGAAGAAAGTGAAATAAATTTAGCGAGATAGAACATATAGTTATAGAATTTCCTAGTTGTTAGATTTGTGGAATCATAGCTGAAGGATAATGGACATTAAATATAAAGACGCGAATCTAAAAATTGTAACTTTTATGCATTTTATCTATTAACTTTTTCAACAAAATATGTTTCGTAAATAAAAACGACTGTACTGTCTAATAAACAAACCTTCTATTTTAAGCACGAAAAGTAGCTCACATTTAATTTCGCATCCTTCAGTTAAAATTGATTGAATAATGATCACAGGAGAAGTTTGGAGTTTTTGGATCTGCTGCCGGAGGATCCAAAACTCTATGACAAGATGAGACCTCCAAAACAGGGTGGTCAACCCACTGCAGTTTTTTTTCACGTGACGGTGATGGGTCTCGATTCTATCGACGAGACCTCAATGGTACGATAATTATTCTTGAATATTTTTTTATTCAAAACTACACTCAATAAATTAGTTATTCACTAAATTACTATAATTCCTGATACTCATGACCATTCCAGACATACGCCGCGGATATTTTTTTCGCTCAAACGTGGAAGGACAATAGGCTACGGCTTCCAGAAAACATGACGTCCGAATATAGGTACAAATAATGTAAATTTGATTCTAATTCAGGGTTGTCACAGAAGTGTTTTCCAACCAAATTTGATTCAAAATTTGAACTAAAATCAGTTTCAAAGCACTGCACTCTTTGGAATATCGTAACTTTAATATAATTATTTTCAGAACTAAACTAAGTTACTATATTATTTTTACAAACTTCATTTCAGCTCTCCTTTGATGGTTATTTGCAATTTACTTATTTCATGGAAGTTTTTTAATCATATTGGAAAAAAACAGAAAGAAGAGTGTATTATATTATATTTAGGTGGTTCACAGTGGTTCAAAATCGAAAAGTTGTGTTCATAATCGCCTACAGGTCGTATTTCCTAACCGATTTGAATGTTTTTTTGTTAAATGCTCAGCAATAAATTCTTAGGAGAATTGTGGTTTCCGATTTTTGAATTTGTTTCTCAGATCAACAATATAAAAACAAACAAAGTGACAGAATTGGCCATTTCAGGTTTATGAATTTCTAACTTAAGAAAAAATGCTGAAATGAGCTCACTATCAGCCAGAATTATTGCAACTACTCTCATAGAACAGCAATAATTCTATTATCATTTAAGTTAATTATCATTAACAATGTTTATAAACAAATTCCTACTCCCGTGCATTTCTCATCGGACATTTTTTTTACTCTAATTGCTAATATTTTTCATAAGGGTCATAATATGAAACATTAAATTATCATAAATTAACAATCACTATTTTTATAAACAATTTGTATGAGAAATTGTTCCTTGCGTGTATTTCCCATGGGAAAATTCTTTTTTTTACTCTGATTGCCAATAATTTTCATAAGAGTCATAATTTGAAACAATAAATTATCATAAGTTAACAATTACCGTTTTTATAAGCAATTTTGTATAAACAAATTGTTGCTTGCGTGTATTTCCCATAGAAAATTTTTTTTTTACTCGAATTGCTAATTTTTTACATAAGAGTCATAATTTCAAACAATGAATTAGCATTAGTTAACAATGAATATTTTTTAAAACAATTTTTATAAACGAAACTCCCAATCGGCCGTTCCCTCTTAGAAAAAAATGTTTTTTTGTCCAATTATTATTCTAATGACATTTATTTCGATGACTTACCAACAAAATGGAGTAATAAATAATGTATGTCATTGTTATAAACAATTTTTTTTAAACTGACATTTATCACTTTTACATGTAAAAAGGACGGTTTTTCCACTGAAACCATCCGACAATGAACTAAAAATGATTCCAAAATTCAAAAGGGTTCGCGTTTTTACTCCCAACTATAGAAATTGTTATTAACAATTATGCAAATTTTCATTAACATTTACGCAAATCGTTATTTAGTGTCCCCTTTCAAATTTTGGAATCATTTTTAGTTTATTGTCGGATAATTACAGTGGAAAAACCATCCTTTTTACATGTAAAAGTGATCAATCTTAGGTTTTTTTTTAATTGTTTATAATAATCACATAAATTATTTATTACTTTATTTCGTTGGTTAGTCATAGCAATAACTGTCCCTCCAATAATAATTGGAGAAAAAACATTTGCTTCTGAGAGGAAATGACCGATTGAGAGATTTGTTTATAAAAATTGTTTATAAAAATAGTAATTGCTCACTTATGATAATTGATTGTTTCAAATTATGACTATTATGAATTGAAATATGTATTTCTCCGATGAGAAATACACGAAAGTAGGAATTTGTTTATAAACATTATTAAGAATAATTAACTTAAATAAGAATAGAATTATTGCTGTTCTATGGAGGTAGTTGAAATAATTCTGGCCGATAGTGAGCTTATTTCAGCATTTTTTTAAAGTTAGAAATTCACAAACCTGAAATGGCCAATTTTGTCATTTTATTTATTTATACATTATTGATCTGAGAAACAAATTCAAAAATTTCAAACCACAATTCTCCTAAGAATTTATTGCTGAGAATTTAAAAGAAAAACATTCAAATCGGTTAAGAAATACGACCTGTAGGTGATTATTTCATTTACCGTTGAATTCAACATTGATTAACGCTCAAAAATCGTGCCTTATGCGATTCAAAAATGTCCGTACAAAATAAAGTTGCAAATAACAATTAGACAAGAGCTGAACTTGAAAAGTATATAGCTCAGATTTGAATTCATCAGATCCTCCTGCGCTCATTCAAATCGTTAGAATCTGATTAGAATGCAAATTAATCAATTCCTATCAATTCCAGATTTTAGAATAATCCTAAAATTACTTAAATAATTATTTAAGCTTCAGAGAGGAATAGTGATAGAATTTCCTAAACTCTTTTTAAAAATTTTAGGACCATTCCAGAATTTTCGGGTTCTTTCTAAGGGTTTTTGAGGTTCAACAGATTCTGTAGCAACCCTGTTATCAAGAGAATGTATAAAATGTTTCTGAATTAAAATTCTATTGATTTATTTGTTACCAAGGTTATTAGAAGTCGACTGGTTGAAGAATATGTGGAGGCCAGATTCGTTCTTCAAGAACGCGAAATCCGTAACTTTTCAGACAATGACGATACCTAATCACTACTTGTGGCTTTACAAAGACAAAACCATCCTTTACATGGTGAAGTACGGATATTTTTTAGTCTTCGAAATAAAAACAAAAAACTTTAGTTCAAATTGCAAATTCAATATTCGCATTTTCATTTAATCAAATCATTGAATATAATAGAATAAATTAAATTCTTGTTATTCAACTGTTTAAAGACTAGAACTAGATCAATCTAAAAACTGACATTGGAAACATTTTTAGGTTAACTTTGAAGCTCTCTTGTGCCATGAACTTTCTTATATACCCCCATGATACACAGGAGTGTAAACTGCAAATGGAAAGCCGTGAGTTTCTCATCATTAATTTTTTTTTCTATTGATGCAAAAGTTCAAGAGATTTTTAAACTTTGAGAAAAATGGTCAACATTTTTTTATAGGTGGTCCATAAACAGTGAACATTCTGATTGAGTTGCTTTTTTTAGGTTTAGAACTATTTTTTCCACACGTTGCAAAAATTTCCAATTCTCTCTCTACTCATATCAGTGAATTTTATAGTCAGTGACACATTTTTTACTTCCATAAATTCTAATCAGTGAAAATTAACTTAAAAAAATAGCGTATGACTACAAAACTTAAGTGAAAATTAGTGACTTTCCTCTTGAGATTCCTAGCTGTAAAAATCTACTAGGAATCATTGGAAATTCTCTGGAATTTTCTACTTTTCTACTGACTGACCAAAAAAGTATCATTTCAGTGAAATTTTTAGTTCCCATGATTTTAAAATCAGTAAATTTTTATGTAATTGAAAATCAGGCAGTAATGAGTACAATACCAGTGAATTCCAAAATGAGTTTTAAATTATTTTGATGCGAAAAAGTTTAACAAATGAATTTACAAGGAAAATAGTACGAGGTGAATATCAATATAAATTAAAAAATAAGGAAAATTTGCTATTTCTATATCTACCATATGTAATGTTTCAAACATAATTTTTCAAATATTTCCTGCATCATAATTTTCTTGTGAAAATTTCTTCTTTCGTTCGTAAAAATATAAGAATAGAAGCCAAGTTTCACTCGACCCAATCTGAGATGTTGAAGCACTTGCAAACATTTTCGGAATATTTTTAAATTCCTTTTAAGATTCAACGTTTTGAAAACGATTTTTAGCAATTATTTCATAAGTGATAAAATAACCTTTGTTACTACCATGTAGTAGTCCAGCCACCTTATACGAAAAAAGTTCTTTGCGTTTTTTCTTCTTTGGTTTATTGGAGGGTCCTGTTGCGAATTTAAATTTCGCTAGGAATATTTATGACGTATCCAGGAATTTTTTTTTGAAGTTTCGCAAATCATTCTCGCATTGGTCAACCCGTCCTATTGCATTTCAGAAAAAAATGTCCAACGGAAAAATGAAACTGGACGCAATTCTGAGGAAGTTCAAAAAAATTTTTAAACAAGAGACTGAAAAATGTAATTGTGGAGTTTGTATCTGCATTTTGTATAACCTGTTCAGTTAAGGCACAAATGTTTTGTATAATAATTCAAGTAGACGCGATTTTAAGAAATTCTATAAATCCAATAATGCCATTGTTCGGGTGCCAGAAATGAAATTGAATTTTGAGGTAAAAGCTTGTCTTTTATTCAAACAAAATATCTTTCAATTACTGCATTTTTCGAAAATTTGATGATATAATTCTTTCGAAGAATGATTATGCAATAGGGTGGTCCAAAAAAATTTTTTTCGGATTTTTATGCGAAACACGCTGGAATTAGCTCAAATTCACAAAAAAATGAATGCATTTTTTTTGTTTTGAAAAAAAAATAATATTAAGAGGTGGCGCAAGCCCCATGAAGTTTGACACGTATTTTCCATAAGAAAAAAAGAGGTTTTTGTAAATCTTATTCAGAATTCTCAATATTAGGTGAATCAAGTTCGAAATCACCATTTCTCTTCACCATCAGTCACAGAATGGGAATAAAATAATATTTTTCAAATATCACCCCCATAAGTCTGTTTTCTAGGGTCCCAAAAAACCCTCGTAAGTGAAAAAATGGGTTTTTCGATTTTTTGGCGCTAATTATGATTTTTTTTGCGGTTTTTTTAACGCAGATGGTTTCAAATACATAAAAAGCTATTTTATACTGATAATTAGATATTTATTTGAATTGTTTGAACAATTTATCATTGTTTTTAGCAACTTTCTCTCAGAAAAGGGTTAGAAAGTCAAGGTTTTTTCTTAATTTTTCAACTTATTTTCAACGTTTCACTTAAAGCGAGATAATAATCAATTGAAATAGA
The DNA here is from genome assembly GCA_011762715.2 of Neuroterus valhalla. NCBI lineage: Eukaryota > Metazoa > Arthropoda > Insecta > Hymenoptera > Cynipidae > Neuroterus > Neuroterus valhalla. Next base: position 18,634 of record WSXT02012849.1, read on the forward strand.
AAAAAAATTGTCCAAAACATTTGTTATCAATAATAACAATATACTCTTAGAATAATGCTATAAAGTTACGGGTTTTTCCTAATTTTTCAACTTTTTGTCCACTTTTCACTTAATGTAAGTATTAATTTAATTTGATTTAGCAAAAATAATCGTTTAAACGAATTGTAAATGTTTGTAGCTATCTTCTTCTAGATTAATACTACATATTTGCAGTTTTTTCCTGAATTTTTCAACTTTTCATCACTTTCCAATTCGATCAAAGTAATAATTTAATAATGTTAGAAAAATAATTGTTTAAACAATTTATCATCATTGCTGATAATATTCTCTTTACTTAATGAATCAAACTTGCGGTTTTTCTGAAAGTTTTAACTTTTTGCCCACTTTTTACGTGAAGTGAGTTGATATTTAATTTAATTTAACAAAATGTAATTGTTTGAACAAATTATTATTGTTTATGGTTATCTTCTCATTAAATTTGCTTTACCTTTTTAGTTGTGAAAAAATAATAAATAAACATGAGAGAGAATCATATTTTAAATAGTATTGTATTGTTTCAGGTCAATAATTTTAGTTCTTTTCCCAATGTTCAAAAAAGATTAATTAAAACAAAGAAGCTGAATTCGTTAAGTGAAATTTGAATTTCAAATTTTTTACTAAAATTATGGATCATCAACGCAAAAATTGAATTTTAAAAAGAATGTTATTCTAAATAAGAGAGAATCTAATTTAATCAACAATTAAATCAATTCAATTTAATTGGATTTCATTCAAATAGGCATGTTTGGTTACTCGCATTAATTATTACCTCACTGAGTGAAAAATGATATTAACTCACTTCAAGTGAAAAGTGGGCAAAACATTAAAAATTTCAGAAAAAACCCCGCATGTTTCTATCATCAGGCAAAGAAAATATTATAAGCAATGATAATAAATTGTTAAAACTATTATTTTTGGTAAACTAAATTATATTATCACTTACTTTGAGAATTCTGAATAAAATTTACAAACTCGTCTTTTTTATGAGAAATACGTGTTGAACTTTTCAACAACAAAAAAAATCATTTATTTTTTTATGGATTCGAACAAAGTTCCTGGCGTTTTGCATAAAAATTCGAAGAAAAATTTTTTCGACCACTCTAATGTACCCTTATGTTTACTTACATATAATTGTTATATCTCGGCACCTATTGGAGGTAAGCTTAATTTTGCTTTTGAACATTTTGCTTTGAAATGCAATGCGGAGGATTAATGAACGCGAACACGATCTAGAAAACTTTTTCCAAAACATTTTTTTGTTATGCTACGTAGCCATTTCTAGAAAATTCGCATCAGGACCCTTATATAAATCGTTCTATCAGCATAAAAGATGCCTGGACTATAGGTTGTGTTATCAAAAATTATCGTCGAGGCGCTTTATTATATTCCTCCAGCTCATTTTCATCAATATTATTGAAATAAAAAACTTTTGGCTCCAAACATCGATGTTACAATATCTTCTTTCTTATCTATTATTTTCCAAAACATTTTATCAATAACTCTATTCCTGTGCAAGTAATTAGCGAAATAGTACATTGTGTAACAAGTGCGAGAATTTTAGTATTCTACGAGTATGAGGTTCGTGAAAATCGACTATGGCCTTGCCTCTGGCTTGTGTCGTTGTTTCTTTTGCGTGCGGGAATAAACTCGCACGGCAAACTGTGGGAGAATCACACATTCCCCCACTTCTTTCTCTCTTTCCAGGCACAGAATGTCACGATTTTCATGCATATGTTGCAAAAATATTTATAATTATGTACTTGACCGATTATTCCTGATGACACAGCCTGTGACGCATACCCTTAGACACTAATTAGAAATGTAATTGCTCGACAAGTAATTCAAAAAAGTCGTTGGTGAATACAAAAAAACTCGGTCAACAGTGTCGCACACGACGGATGAAATGATCTTCCAATGGGATCCTGACGTCCCTCTCGTTGTCGATGAGAACATTGAGCTGCCCCAGTTGCAACTTGTCAAGAATTACACGGCAGACTGCACGCAAGTCTATTCTACTGGTAAGTCGCTTTATCAACTAAATCATTCCTCATTTATTTCTGTAAACGCTTGTAAATTCTCAAAGCAACTTCTTTTGTCAATCGTTGCTGAGGTTTGCTTTTTATTTTGTACTTCTATTTTCATTCAGAACATTGCAGATAGCTAAAAGAAGTCTCTTTGATCTTTTCACTGAAAGGAAACACCAAAGTGTTTTCAAAGTGTAACAATAGGCAATTCAGAATGAAGAGATAATTAATTTTTCTGCTTTGGATTCACTATTCTCCCATTTCCAAGTTAACTTTTTAGTATACATTACTGACGGAAATTTCATCTGCATGTCTTTAGCGCGAGCGTCATTATAAAAGCACTGATTTCTTCAAAACCTGATAACTAGGTTAGAAATGAAGTTAGACATTTTTTTTAATTGTTGTGAAGTTAATTCGAAGAGAATGTATCACGTGAGAAGATTCGGAACCAATTCAAGAATTTATCGAATTTTTTTCCTCGACTTTAAATCATGTCGTATGCAAACAGTCCTCAAGGTGCTTCATCAAGGATAGGCTTTCGCTGAAGCCAAAATTCTCTGACACTAGTGAATCGTTAGTTGTAATATATGTCCCAGCTTATCTTGAAACCCTTATGGATTCTCGTATAGACTTCTTTTCTCCGAATATTGCGTTGTTATTGGTTTTTGTTCGAATTGAAAATTAGGTATTTTCGCGCCTGAAAATCGGGCCCGCCGTACACGCTGAATAGCGGTCATTGGCGTGCACTACCATGCCGGCCTCGATTAGCTTGGATAAACGCGACAGGTAACGGCTATGTCGACTCAACGGTCCACTATACAGTTGGTACTGGTAATTTTGTAACTTGACGTGTTACCTACCATGATGATGACGCACAGTGGTCAAAAATCATGAAAATTTGGCCATAATGGGGAAAAAAAATTTTCGGTATTCAAAAATTCGAGTATCAGTAGCGTACCCCTAGCATCGTTTAAGATTGGTATTTAAGAACACATGTTGCTAGAACCTACTTCAGCCTCTGTTTCATAGACGTCAAACGCGTCGAACGAGTCAAACACTTCGGGACAAGTAAGAACCAGTTTTTCAAAAGTGCACAGTTTTTGAATAGAGAGACCAATTTGGATGCCACAACATAGATTGTTTTCGCTAATGTAAGTTATTTCGGCTACACAAACTATCAAAGTGGTTGACAAAGATAAATATGGAAGATATTTAAACAATTGACTGCAGTTTTGAATCGTTGATGATAAGCTAACGTTGATAAAAACACATTTAAGAAAAAAGTCTTGATAGATCGGGCCCTATTTTTTTAACTAAATAATGAATAACGAACTTCTGCAAAACATATCAAAAATTGAGCTGCCGGAAGTTACCGGCTTGTTCTCGGGGAATTTTTTACATGAAACGTACAGTTACGCCCATAAATGCCCGTTATACATACAGGTCACAGTGGTTCAAAATCCCAAAAAGCTGACCAAAGATCAGGATCTCGATATTTCTCTTTTTTCAAGTACCCATTCAAGGTTTTCGGAGTCGCTGATTTCAAGAAAGAAGTCAAAAATCCAGAATTCAAAATGACGGACCCAAAATGGCGGACATTTTTATAAAATTTGCCATGCATCTACTTGCAAATGAGTATAAAGGGGGTTTCAGGTTCGTTGATTTCGAAAATAAAGTCAAAAATTCGAAATTCGAAATGGCGGACCGAAATAGCTGACATTTTTCTGAAAAAAGTAGTTTTTCAGAAAAATGGCCGCCATTTCTGTTCCGTCATTATCAATTTCGGATTTTTTACTTCATTGTCGAAATCAGCGAGCCTCAAAACCCCTTAATATTCATTTTTAAGCAAATGCATGGAGAATTTAAGAAAATGTCCACCATTTTCTATTTTGCATCTTTTACTTAATTTTCAAAATTAGCGACCCCAAAACCCCTTAATACTCATTCTCAAGTGAATGCATAGAAAATTTTAGAAAAATGTCCGCCATTTTTGGTCTGCCATTTTGAGTTTTGGAGTTTTGACATCATTTTCGAAATCAGCGATCCCAGAATCCCCTCAATACTCATTTTCGAGTAAATGCATGAAAATTTAAGAAAAACGTCCGCCATTTTGGGTCCGAAATTCTGAAATTTGGATTTTCGTCTTCATTTTCGAAATCAGCGACCTCGAAAACCCTATATTACTCATTTTCAAGTAAATGCATGGAGAATTTTAGAAAAATGTCCGTCATTTTTATTTTCGGGCTTTTGACTTCATTTTAGAAATCAGCGCCCCCAAAAACCCCTTAATACTTATTTTCAAGTGAATTCATGGCAAATTTGAGAAAAATTCCGCCATTTTGAATTTCGGGCTTTTGCCTTCACTTTAGAAATCAGCGCCCCCAAAAACCCTTTGATACTTATTTTCAAGTGAATGCCTTTCAAATTTTAGAAAAATGTCCGCCATTTTGGATCCGCCATATTGAACTTTGGATTTTTGACTTCATTTTCGAAATCAGCGACCCCAAAAACCTTTTATGGGTACTCGAACGAAGTGAAATATCGAGATGCTGATTTATGGCCAGCTTTTTGGGATTTTGAACCACTGTGTGACGTGCTGGCACTGCGAAGGGTAAAATGAATGCGCCGCCAGCCTCCCAGGTCTGGGGAGTTTTCTCCAGGTCTGAATAGCCTTCAGAATCTGCGATTTATCAATTTCTGAAAAACTTGAAGATATTTGTTCGCGATATCATTAGACTTTTTTCTTGAAAACTAAAAACAACAAAAAAAAGACTATGAAACATAAGAATGGAGTGATTTCCCACGAAAATGTTTCTGAATAACATTGATGAACCACAATATTGAAATCAGTATGAACCCCTTTAAATGTGAAGTTGAAATATATTACACTTCTAATTTGCAACCGAAAAGAAAATTATTCATAACAAAAAGAGACAGTATTCAACAGAAAAGTTGAGTTTTCAAGCTAAAACGACAAATTTTTCAAATCATAGGCGACCTTTGAAACGAAAAACATTAATTTTCCCTAATTATTCCAACTGAATGGACGAATATGAAGAAAAGTCGCATTTTCAACCGAATCGTTGAACTTTCAGAGAAGATATTTTTCTAAAAGACTTTTGAATTTTTAGTCTATTTTGTATTAAATAGTCATATTTTGCACGAAATTATTGAATTTTTAAGAAAACCGTTGAATTTCAAACCAACAAATATTAATTGTCAACGAGAAAAATTTCATCCGACATTTCATCCGACGCAACATCCCAATTTAAAATAAAAAACAGTTTAATTCATCTATAGAGAGATGAAGTGTCTGAGAAAAATGTAATTGTTGTTATTTCAAACCAAAAAATGTTTCATATTGAATCGAGCACAGTTGAATGCTTTTAGGAAGGGTAATTTTTAGCATAATAATTGATTCCTTCAAACAAATATCTTCAAGTTTTCTAGAAATTGATAAATCGCAGATTCTGAAGGCTATTCAGACCTGGAGAAAAATTCCCAGACCTGGGAGTCTGAGGCGCATTCATTTAACCCTTCGCAGTGCTAGCACGTCATCGTCATGGTAACACGTCAAGTTACGAAATTATCATTACCAACTGCAGTGGACCGTTGAGTCCACATAGCCGTTACCCGGCGCGTTGATCCTAGCTACTCGAGGCCGGCATGGCAGTGCACGCCAATGACCGCTATACAGCGTGTACGACGGGGCCGATTTTCAGGCGCGGAAATTACTTGATTTCCAATCCAAACAAAAACAAATAACAACACAATATTCAAAAAAAGGAGGGTGTACGACGCTTCGTTAGGGTCTTAAGAGGCCTATCCTTGATAAAGCACCTTGATTCACAGGATATAACCCTTGAAATCCAATGCATTTTCAAATTCAAGCCAAGGAAACTTTGATAATCTTCCCGTTTTTCCAAGATATGACTGAAATTTAATTAATTCAATTAATTTATTCAAGTTAATTTCGAGGTACTTCTCACGTGATATATTTTTTAAAGAAAGACAGAAAGGATGGTCCTCGTCAGTCCACATAAACATTCATGGTTAACCACTCCTTATTTTCCGCAACTCCTGTCAAATAAATGAAAAACCAAGAATCTAACGACTTTTGGACAAACACCTTCGAATAAACCTATCAATGAAAAATCGTGAAGAAAAAAAAGGAGGAAAGATAAAAGAGAAAGCAACCTCCAAATCCCCTTGTTTCTCTTTTTTTTTAGATTCGTCTTCTTTTTTTCTAAAAAAACAAAAAACAAAATATTCGAAATATTTACCAACGTGTTGGTGTGTACCAGACACCCTTATCAAGGTAAAAAATCTCTCAGCAGGTCAGAAAACAAGAAGACCCAGGCTGCTCTCTATACCTGAATTCCCACTGGGGGCATTATTGAGTGGGAATTTTCCACCAAATGAGGATGTTGGGTGAACAACGAAAATTTGGTACATATTTCGAAAATTTTTGTTTTGTGTTTTTTGGTGCTTTCTCTCTTACCTTTCCTCTCTTTTTTTCTTCACGATTTTTCATTAATAGGTTTATTCGAAGGTGTTTGTCCAAATGTAGTCGTCGGATTCTTGGTTTTTTATTTAATTGTCAGGATTTGCAGATTTTAACTCGAATGTTGGACGTTAAAAGAAATTTGATTTTCTTTTTTTTCCAATTTCAAATTTTCTAATTTTCCTTATTTTATTTCAATTATTCATTTGCTGAAGAGACATTATTATTTAAGTTTTTTGATTCCACTAATCCTACAATATTCTTGAAATCGGACTCTTTCCTTCAGGAAATTTCACCTGCCTGGAGGTAATTTTCGTCCTGAAGCGTCGATTGGGATATTACTTATTTCATACATACGTCCCAACTTGTCTCATAGTAATCATGTCTGTAAGTCAAAAGAATTACTATTATTATCATTATTATTAAAATAATTCACCACTTAAGATGAAGGTTACATGAGTCACGTGATCCAGGTTATCAATTTCTTTTCCAACAACTCACGTCCGCACCGAATGAGACATCAAGTTGAATCTTTTGGAAACGCCTTAGAAAACAATAAACTAAGTTTGTACACAACATTTGGTTCAAAATTCTGGAAAAAATTTCCCCAACATTTTTTTTCAATCGTGAACCAAATCTTGCATACAAACGTAGTTTATTTTTTTCTATGACTTTTCCCAAAATTCCAACTCGATATCTCATCCGGTGTGGACGTCAGTTAATGCAGAAGAAGGTCGGTAAGGTAGGGATCGGGCCTATTAAACATGGACTTGGTAGTTGGGACCATGCAATGGAAACTCGATTCCTATTTTACCGACATATTTCCCAAACAAACCCACTTCTACCCGGGTTGATACATCAAGTTGGAAAATTGGTAAATTGAATGAAGCTCACCGATGAACGTTTGTATCATTCTAGATTTTTGGAATTACAAACGAAACTTATTTTTGCAAAATATTTGGAAAATTTTGTTCATTCTTCAAAAAAATTGAGGCCAGAGAACCGTTCGTTAGTGCCTTCTTTTTAATTTTCCAAATAACAACTAGATTCCACAATCGAGGTGCCAGATGCAAAAAGGAAATACACTGGAATCTCAAAAGAAGTCACCATGCAAAGGATCGTTCCGAGAATGTCGCTGGTGGACGATACGGTACGAGGGGCTTGGAGAGAGGCACTTGCCACGCCCCATTCTCGGCCAGTACAATATATGTTTACGTTGCAGCACTCGCAAAAGGTGTTCAAGGCCGTTTCATAGCCACGCCCGAAAGCTGATTCTTTCCGGGATTCCAGTGTATGTTAATATTTTCTGAAGGGGTGAGGCCATTAGGCACTTGAAAATGAAGTTTCAAATTTTCATCTCTAAAATACATATTCTCATTCAAAATTTGATGCCGTATTATTTCTTGCTGATGAAAAAATTGGTAGCCTTTTTAGCTTTCGGATAATTCATGAAAAACTCTTTCTTCTGATCAAAAGCTTCCGCCTCTTTTGGCTCCAACGTCAGTGAAAGTCGGAAGGAAGTTTTTCTGGAAATTGTAAGCTCAATGGAAATAGTGGATAACCAACTGTAAATGTTTTGTTTTCTTGTGCGTTCGATTTTCTCCCGCGTGGACTACGGCTGCCCAGGTCGGTAGCTGCTACCTCAGAATGGAGCGGAAGTATGCAATATTTAGGACCTCTGCACAATTTTTATGTCACTAAAATATTCCTAATGTGAAAACAACAAATTACTTATTTCATGGATAATGTAAATTTTCAAAAAAATGATCAAGGCTGCTTGCAATATTCAGTGTTCGCAAGCGTTTTTATGAAAATTCCTTAAAGCATTTTGTAAAATCCAACCATTCCATTCGATTTTTTAAATGTTTTGAACAGCGATATAAAAAAAAAGTTGGAAAAAATAACTTGTGATTAAATAAATATTTCTTTTTATGTACAAAAATTATCCATCCTGCATAATCTCGTATCTATATGAAAATATGATTATTAACAGTCCTGGGCTAACGGCCTGACCGTAGTCCACGCAGGAGAAAATCAAACGCACCAGAAAACTAAAACATCAACAGTTGGATAACTACTATTTCAACTGAGTCTAAATTTTCCAGAAAAGCTGGCGTCGTCATCTCAGAATATGACAATACAGATTTTCTTTCAGTTTCTTTAAAAAATCTCGAAAACGTTCCAATTAGTCGCGAGTTGGAGTCCAAAAAGGCGAAATATCTTGATAAAAAAACAACATTTTTTCATAAATAATCTGCAAACTGAAAAATTCAATAATTTGTGTATTGAGATAAAAAGATACGGCTCTAAATTCTGAATGGCAATATGTATTTCGAAAATTAATATGTGAAACTTCATATTCGAGCGCTCAGGGGCATCCCCACTCCGGCATAATAATTATATAATAATAATTCGTGTGGACACGTGATTTGTTTTAAAATAATATCGGTAATGTAGAAATCTTTTAGGTATTACATGGCCCTTATATAAAATTTTATGAAATTTTATTGATTTTATTACAGTGGGTGTCCTTCTGGATAAAGCCTGAAGCGGCACCGGCTAGAGTCACACTTGGCGTGACTTCCTTGCTGACACTTTCGACTCAGCATGCAAAAAGTCAAGCATCTTTACCCCCAGTTTCTTATCTAAAGGCCGTGGACGCTTTTATGTCAGTGTGTACAATATTCGTGTTCATGGCCTTAATGGAATATTGTTTAGTGAATATCGTACTCGGTGATTCGGATATGCCGCCCCCGCCAAAACCACCTACACCGCCACCCCCACGTGCTTCAGCTTCTGGTCCAGAAGCTACCAAACTGGACAAAATCTTTGACATCGCGAGCAAGGTAATGCCTCGATGAAAAATAGTTTTTCACTTCTGTGCCTCGAAATGAAGAAGTTTATCTATACTGTTCTCGAATTTTTCATTTTGAATAATAGGGGGGACAATTTTATCCATGGGAAAGATTTTCAACAGAATTAAGGATGAGTTAGTTACAAAAATCATTAAAACTTTTGATTGGTTCCAACAGAGACTTTGTTTTTAAAAAAATTCATTTTTGAGTATTCTTTCTAAAAACAAACCCAATGGACGCCGATTGCAAAAATTTAAACAAAGAAATAATTTGAGTTGAAATATTTAATAGATCAGAGCTTTATGACGCAGTACAGAAATAAAATTCGAGGTCCCATGAAAATATCTAATTATACAATGCACGTATTGATTTCGGAAATATGTTTCCTTTCTTTTATTTTATCCCCAAGTATAGATTAAGGTGCTCCGTCAAGGATAGGATTTCGCCAAAGCTATAATTCTCTTACACTGATGAATTGTTTGTTGTAATATTTGTCCCATCTCATCTTTAGACCCTAATGGAGGTTCGTACAGACTTCTTTTTTCCGAATATTGCGTTGTTTTTTTTTTTTTTTTTTTTTTTTTTAAATTAAAATCAAGTAATTTTTGGGCCTGAAAATCGGCCCCGCTTTTCATGCGGAAAAGCGGTCATTGGCGTGCACTGCCAGGCCGGCGTCATGTATTTTCAAAGATATATTTCATTTACAATGAAATGTTTTAAATTTCGACCAAAAAAGGAAAATTATTCATTACCAAAACAGACAATATTCAACAAAAGAGTTGAGTTTTCAGGCTGGCACGACAAATGTTTCAGAAAAAAGACGACCATTGAAACGAAAAATATGAATTTTTATTAATTAAAAAGCAAACTATGGAGTCAAAGAAGGTGATTTTTTGAAAGACCTTTACATTTTTAGTCCATTTTGTATTAAATAGTTACAGTTATCACGACAAATATTAAAGTTGATGTTCCATCCGATGCAACATCCGAAATTTAAAATAAAAATCCGTTTAACCAAACTATAGAGAGATGAATTGTCTAAGAAAAATATAATTGTCGTTATTTCAAGCAAAAAAATGTTTCGATATTGAATCAAAGACAGTTGAATTCTACTAGAAAAAGAATATTTTCAACATCATAATTGACCCCTTCACCAAAGGAAATAATATTTAACCAAACTTTTGAATTAAAAAAAACTAATTTTGAAACTAAAATGGATGATTTTTTCGCTAAAGAGTTGCATCTTCAACTAGATAAGATTGTCTATAAAAAATAAAACGAATCGCTACCATATTGTTATGAATTTCCAAGCCACAAAGCATATTTCATCGAAAACATTTCCAGGGTATAATCTAAGCCTCATTTAGAACTGACCGAATCCCTATTATACGAAAACTAAAAAAAAAAAAAA